>QTSX02004362.1:0-290706 GCA_014839935.2 Entomophthora muscae
AGGGAGTAATCAAAGATGTTGCAACACACAGTTTGATTTTGAAAAAATCAAATTACAAATGTTTATATTTAAAACAGTAATAACTCAACAAAAATTTAATATTTTTCCACACTGTAAACTATCAAAATGAAGCTAAGAATCTTATCTTTCTATTGGTGTTAAAATACCAAAATGTATACTATTTTAAATATTGAAGCAAAAGCAATTTAAAAGAGCATATACCATATTTTATTATATTATTTTGATAACAAAATAAAACAGATTGCCTTAAGCTAAAAAAGTTAATTTTTCATTTATTAGTATATATCTTTCATTTATTGTAATTAAAAATAAAATCAAGAGCATTATTTTTGCATTTTATTTTATATTAAAAGCTCAATTATTTAGGATTTTATGGTAGTTTGAAGTTAGGATGTTAATTTATTTGCTGTTTAGATGAATTTTGAGGTTCACATGAGCTGTGAACCTCAAATTAAGCATCTTTTATATATTTTTCTTTAATATTTTATCATTTTAAAAATATGCAGAGGAGCATTAATTAATTTAATACATTATTTTAATTGATTTACAGTGATTACAAAGAGGATATGATGTAACAATGATGCTTAGCTGCTCCACATATATCACTTGTGCATGAAAACTGGGTATTTCATTTATTTTAGGAATATAAATTTAAGTTGAAATTTTATTAAAAGCTATTATATCATTTTCTTCAGAATGGTTTCATAAGGCTTGGTATATAAGAGATAAAGCACCACCTAAGGTTTACTTCAAACTATCTTTACAAAAAGATATCATTCCTGCAACCAGTACTCTTTTGCAAGGCATCTCTACTAAGAATCTCTTTATCATCAATCATAAATCCAATATTATGGAATCTGTTAACTTCACCTCTGCTATGCAGCCATTTTTCTCATTGAGAGCATCAACAAAAAGAGAAATAATTGCTACAGTAGTTTTAAAAGCTATTGTGACAACCAAAAATACCTCAGATTTAAATGAAATGATTTCAGATTTAAACAAATTCCAAGTTGCGCAAGATTCAGGATTCAATTAATTTAAAAAAAATTAGTTAATAAATGAACTGTCAAAAAAAACAAAATTTCACTAGTCCATTATACAAAATTATATCAAACATCAAGCGGTGTAGTTCAAACCACAAACAAAATGAACTGACACAACAAGTGAGATGGATGGATGCTATTCTGGAGTATATTATAATCCAATCATAATTCATATGGAGCATCAACAGAAGGACTAAAATGAAACAAAATTTGAGCAATATGGAAGTGGGATTCCACAAACACAAAACAAAATGAAGTCACACAAAATGTGTAGTACAAGCAGCCTAAAATAGAAGTATAACAGTTTTACAGCCAATCAACAGCTATCTAATTTAAGAACAGAGGCATTTTATTCATTTTCATGGATCCTGATTTGTATGAAATGGTTTTGGGAACCTTCCAAATATGGACTTGAGATTACAATAAAAATAAATTGAAATTTTTAAATATCTACTTTTAGTGATTTTATCCTAGGTTTTTTACAATGGTTTTTAATAACAACATCTTCAACGGCGCCAGCAGCCAAGCCAGAAGCAGCCAAGCCAGCTTCAATGAAGGCAAGGCTCAGAACCTGGATGCACCTGTTTACACCCAAGCCTTTGAGGCAGGTAACACAGAAGCTGACCTATACCTGACCCCAACCCCTATGGCTTTGACTTGTTCAACAGTTGCCTAGTGTCTAGCTTTGCCCCTGCTCCCGTACCCACTCTTGCACAAGCTGCCTGTCAACTAACTAATCAGGATGGCAACCTTGATTTGTAACAACTTCCTGCCACCAGCCAACCTGCCCCTCCTACAGCTAATTTGGCTTCAGCTCACCCAGCCCAGCACCCCAAATGCAGAATAATTACTGCCCAAATTATCCAAGAAATTGTGGTACTGAACCTGCAGGGTCTGTCCTGGGAACAAATAGCCAGGCAATTACAATTTACCCGGGCTACTATCATGCAGAAATTCAACAAACTGATTAATAAGGGGAATCTGATTGGGATGGTCAAGAAGCCCAAGAAGGCCCCTGAGTCCCAACTTTAATGAGGCATACCCAATCATGCTTGATCTATTGTAGCGGGACCCCAAGCTTCCCTTGAACCAGGTATGGAAGCAACTTGCGCATCATGGCATTTGGGTGTCTGAGCACATGGTGCAGCTCTGGATGTATGGAAGGTGGAGTCAGTCTGTGTGCTAACCAATGTTTCCGGTGACCAATGAGATGGCGCTGAGGATTCCCTGTATGACACCACCATTGAATTCACCCTAGTCAAATGCCTGACAAGTTTGTCTGATGATGTCATGTTTATCTCTTACTATAAGCTATTGATAGCTTTTGATGATTTTGGCAAGCAAGGAAGAGCAGCCACTCAAAAAGGAAAGAATAAGGTCAAGAAGGGGACTTTCATTGGTGTGTTTATGGCTGTTTCAGCCAAGGATTCTGTCTACTATCAAACAAACCCAGATTTCATTGATAGCTACTCATACAGCCACATCCTTGGTGGATTACTCAACTCCTGGGATGGCTCAAATTCCAAGCACCAGGTTTTCTTGAGCCACCAGATGGAGGGTAGCTCCACCGCCCTCAAGGCCATCCAGCAACGCGGGCACCAGGCCTCAGTCTAGCCCACCAGCTACACAGACATCCATCTGGGTGATGTTGTCTTCTTCAATATCAGAGACACAGTAGGAGAGCGCTGCCCTCAGGCTTTCAACAACCTCTATCTTAGGGTCCTTGACCACAATTCTCTCTTTGATCACCAAATGATGGCTGACTTATTTGTGCAAATGGTTTTTCATGTGAACATGAGCAATCAATCACGTAAGAATAAGCGCCTCCCACCCTGTGCCACAGCCACCTACCAGCCAATCAAGCCAATGTCAGACAAGAAATATGACAAGCGGTATATGGTGGCCACCACACAAAATCCTCCTACCCCTACCCCCACCACCACCACCACCCACCTTTTAGCCCCACCCACCCAATCTCAGACCGCCCAGGCCAGCACTACCTCTATGTCTTCCTTCCCGCACTATTCTGCCTGCTAGGGATTACTCTTCCCTGCCCCAATAAACCCCATGTTGCCAAAAATTTTCTATTTATATTATCTTTATTTTGAATTTCAATTGTTCATGTTCTCTTTGTTTATAGTTGGTTTTATTCTCTATGTTCAGCTTATTTCTATAAAATCATATGTTTACTATGCCATGTATCTAGATCCAGAACACAGTTATTTTTAGCACTTAAATACAGCCCCTTGTGAGAACATTAACAACAATTTGTTGATCAACTAAATTTGAATTAGAAAATTATAGGTTAATTGTGTTTAGGTAAAGTTGTTACTGATCCAAATTCAAAACTTTAATGATAAACTTTAAGCCAATCAGGAGCCAAGTGATAAAGTGATTGTTGTGATATAAAGGGTCATCCAATAATTCTTTGGTGCATGTGCGCTAATTAATATTATTGGCTGGTTGTTTTGCTATTGTGCGCCATTGCCGCTGTGGGCACAATAGCAAAACAACCAGCCAATTATATTAATTAGCACACATGCACTAAAGAATTATTGAATGACCCTTTATATCACAACAATCACTTTATCACTTGGCTCCTGATTGGCTTAAAGTTTATCATTAAAGTTTTGAATTCAGATCAGTAACAACTTTATCTAAAAAAGTTAACCTATAATTTTCTAATTCAAATTTAGTTGATCAACAAATTGTTGTTAATGTTCTCACAAGGGGCTGTATTTAAGTGCTAAAAATAATATGGCAATTAAGAGACAATTCCAACACAAAGCAAATAACACATATTGAGTTGAGCATAAAACATATACACAATGGTTAAAAAATGGGATATTGGAGTAATGTGAAAACAAACAGGAATAGACAAAGAGGCAATATTATCAGAATAATACAGATTTTTATTGGGGGTAAAGCTATAAAAACATAAAGAAATGTTAGTAAAAAATCAATGAGAGAATTGGAGAAGCTTTTGAAGGACCTTGACTCTGCAATTGCAGAGATCAAAGAAATTGACTGCAAGGTCAAAGCAAGAGTTAAGTCTGCTGTCCTTGACAGAGACAAAATAGACAAGGTGTCCACAAAGGCCCATATGATTAAAATACCAGACACCCCTGAGAAGACAATTGAGTGCTTACTAAACATTCAGAAAACGGTGGTTGAGGGCCTCCAGTTTAAGGTGTACAATCTTTCTGCACCATCTGTCTGGGTTGACAATCCTGAAATGTATGACCACCTAAAACCTGCAAAGCGCGCAGGGAAAGATGATACTGTATTGCCTGCTCATTTCTTGCGCCAAGAATGGCCAAGCCTGCCAAAGCCGCAGACAAGGAGTAAACCTACAAAGGTAACCTAAAAAATAAAATTAATAAATTTTTTCAAATACTTACTTTTTTGTTAGAAAACATTGACGGTGAACTCTGCCAGGTCCTGGTCCCTTTTGTCCCCTCACCTTCTACGCCAACTACACCAATCAAGTGGCTAGGCAGCTGTTTCTGTCCCTCCTGTCTTTTGGAAGCTTGAAGACATAATTTACTGGTCCTTCCCAATGACAAGGGAAGCACTAGCTGGGCTGACACATTCTGAGGGAGCATCTGAGTGGGCAGTTACTGCCTACAAGGATGCCCAACTGGTCTGCCTGGACCCGGTGGTTCTCAGTGGAGTTTACTGTGTAAACTCCATTGAGCTTGTTTGGGATGTCCTGGTGACGCTTCCATTCAAGAATATTCCAGAGATGGGCCGGGCACATGCGGCTGCTTGCTTCTGCTTCCCGGTGGAGCACACCATATCTTACCTGTTAGAGAACTTTGGGCGTGCAGTGGGTAGATTGGCTGTTGCAGACACAACAGCCGTAAAGAAGACTAAGACCCCCTGGCAGACTTTGGGCTAGCCTGGAGTGCTGACAAGACAAGGGTCCCTCTGGCAATGGATCTCACCTTTTCTAAAATAAAACACAAGAAAAAATAAGTGCAGCGGCTAATAAATTGTGTGAGTTTACTAAAGCCTTTGCCCAGCAAAGGCTTCATCTGGTTGTTTAACTGGGGTTCCTATTCTACTTTGGGATGGGTGCGTCTGTAGAGGACCTGAACAGGGTCCTTCTGGGAATTGACAAGGCCCGGCTTGCACTTGAAGGGAAGAAGGTCCCCCTGGATACAACTCAGTGGATCATGTTATTCAGGATGCCCTAGTCCTGGCTGGGATATACGGGTTTGAAGCCCTTCCTGAAAAGCTACTGCTTCACTCCCACCTGGCCCTACTGCCTTTTACCAGCAGGCGGGAGTATTTTAATAAGGGTGTATCCACTGTTCACAGTGTGGCGGCAGAGGTTGTGCACCACCTCTATTGCAGGGTGAGTACATACTGCCAAACCCATTACAGGCGCCCTTAAAACTCTCTTTCACAATAAATATCTTTACACTTTAGATTATTTTTATTATAAATAATTTTTATAATTCTTATTTTAGCAAACAAGCTTTGCAAAATGAATCCTAGAGAAGGTTTTAATAAAAGCATGATAATATACATTAATAAAATACAATTCTACTTTGTACCTTATACATTTAACTCTTTTTAACTTGATTTTTATATTTATTTGACAAAAGTGATATAAATATATTTGCATAATCAAGTATCAAGTGTTTGGATAACCTCAGATGGCATAATAAAAAATTAATATAAAATAAATAAATTACTAACCTTCATTGATGGTCCTGTCAAATGTTATTGTGGGCTTAGAAGCTTCTAAATATAAAATGATAATTAATAAATCTTACATAGTAAATTAGAGAATATAAAAAAGTTAGACACACTAAGCCTTTAATTGATTGGCTAGGCACGTGGGGATGAACAAATCAGTGTGGTCATAGAATTTGGCCACAGTCTCAACTGAGAGGGTGTGGATCCTAGCCTGGAGCAAATTAAACAGGTCCTTGGTCCCAGTTGGGGTCCCTTGCTTGACCACTCACTTGAGCCACCCAAAGACTTCATTGATGGGATTTATGAAGGGCAAATAAGCAGGGAGGAAGAGAAGGCACATTTTTGCCGTGGCTAATTGCTAGGGTCCACTGCAATGCTAGTGTCAATTATTGGTAATTCCTCAAGAATATCAGCCACCTTATGGAGACCAACATTGTCCAGCACAATGACATTAATGAACCCTGGGCTTGTGCGCCTCAGGTGCTCCTGGACCAATTGAAAGAATGATAGAAAGGTCCTGCTTTTATGCAAACCTAATATTATTTGGTAGAGACCAACCCCCTTTGGACCAAGGAGAGCCACCATTGAATAGGCTGTGGCGCAGACTGCAACACGCCGAGCCATCCCGTCATTTGAGCCTTTTGGGACATAGCCATACTCATTCCACATAGACAAGGCAAATGCTGATTTGTCAATGTAATAGAATTTGACTATCCTCTTGGCTTTGAGGGCAGTGTACGCCTCTGTGTAGTTTTTCTGGGTCTCAATGCTGGTTGGGCTATTTCAATTGTACAGAGATACCCCAAGCTTTTTCCAGGAAAAGCACATCTTCTTTAGCAGATGGTAGTAAAAGGAAATGAAAGCCTCACCCCCAAAATTGGACTTGATCATTGCCTGTATATTTACTAGTTCAAGATGGCAGTCCCAGGTGATCCACTGCCAATTTCCCATTTGTGCTCCTTGGTGAGCATGGTTGACACATGCAAGGATTTCTCCGCAGCAAGGACTCAGCCAGTATTGATGAACTTGTTGAATGTCTTGGAAGCGTACTTGGGATCCACCCCAACAATGGCCGTGGCTGCCTTGTAATTGCCTGATTCACACATTAGCTTAAGCAGGATGATGTGTTTGATATCAGGAATACACTTCTGAGCAGGCCTTGTGGGTTCAGATAAGACAGGATCCTGATTGGTGACAGGCTTGCAAGGCATGGGCACCTTGGTGTAAAATGCAGCAACTTTCTTCAACACTAACTGCCCCTCATTGGTTTGATAGAACTTGGGCTCCTTGTCATCCTCCTGATTGCCATCACTGACGTAGGGCTTGTAGCTAGTATCAAGTACAGGCTTCACCTTCTCCAGCTTGGCTGACGGGACCAACTATTGCCAGTACACAACATCAAACACATATGAAGTAAGTTATACCTCCTTGTTTCTAACTTTCTTGACAAAGGTAACCTTGGTGGGCTTCTGGGTCAGCTTGGGGACCTGAGGGTTGATGCTCCACACCCTAGCAGCTTGTGCTTCTTGAACCGGCTGTGACAGTGCAGCGTCACTATTGAACTCTCCTCTCCTGTCTCCTTCTTGAGCAGGCATTTGTGTTGCACTAACTCTGTTCTTTGACTTGTGGGAGCAACCACAACTGCGGTGCACAACAGGTACATTGGTGCTCTGTTGTTGTGTTCCTTACATTTTGAGAATTTAATAAAATTTTAAATAAAATTCAATTAAGTTACTCCCTAACTTTAATTTTTGCTTTTATCTGAATATGGATATTTAATTAATATTCCCCCCAATATCCCAATTATAGATTTTTGTTTCTTAATTAGTTGTTTTTTGTTTTACAACACCCATTTTAGAATACTTGAAAAAATACACCCATTTCCCCATATTTTACTGCCAAATTCAAACACCCAACTCAATATTTTTAAAGTTTGTTTTTCAGATTATGTGCCCTATTTTAGATACCTTGGTATCATTCTTGATTACAATCCATTGCACACAACATTTGAGTGATTTTGTTTACATAGTGAGTTGCTATTGTGTTTTGTTTTTGGATTGAGTTTTGACACACCACGCTTGGGCGTATTTTGTCACCAATTCACATAGTAAACATATGGGTCATTATTTTAGAGATTAGGCCATTTTCTAATGCACATGCTGCTCAAGTCGCAGCATAACAGTTCGATTTTGAAAAAGTAACTAATTACACAATTTATATTTAAAACATTAATAACTCAATGAAAAATTAATATTTTTTCACACTGTAAACTATCAAAATGAAGCTAAGAATCTTATCTTTCTATTGGTGTAAAAATTTTAATATGTATACTATGCTCAATATTAAAGCGAAAGTAATTTAAAAGAGCATAATCCAGATTTTATTATATGATTATATCTAATGATATAAAGTAGATCACTTCAAAGCTAATAAATACTCTTTTTTGAATACACAACAGATGTTTTTTATTTGACAAAATTAAAGATAAGATTGAGAGCTTTATTTTTGCATTTTATTTTAATTAAAAAGCTCAATTCTCTAGGATTTTATGATAGTTTGAAGTTAGGATGTTTTTATCACTGTTTAGATTGATTTTAAGGTTCAAGTGAGCTTCGAACCTCAAAATTGCATTCTTTAAATGGAATTCTTTAATATTTTATCATTTAAAAATATGCGGAAGAGTTACAATTAACTGAATACATCATTTTAATTGATTTGCATTGATTACAAAGAGGATATGATGTAATAATAATGCTTAGCTGCTTCACATATATCACTTGTGCATGAAAACTGGGTATTTAATTAATTTCTGCAAACATAAATTCAAGTTCAAACTATAATAAAAGCTATCACACCATTTCTTTCAGAATGGTGTCATTTAGCTTGGTATATAAGAGCTAAAGTACCACAGAGCTTCTAATCCAAATAACCCAATTCAAAGACCACATTCTGATCATAACTACTCCATCATTAAGGCACACATCAAAGATCTGACCTAATTACAGATTCAAAATACTACCATGTCCTCAGTTAAATTTACTTCTTCCATGCTACCCTTTTTTTCCTTGGGAGCTTCAACAAAAAGAGAGAGAATTGCAATGTTAAAAAAGGCATTCCTCTTTATTGCTGGTGATGATCTTGATAATTTCATCAAGCACTTCCTTACTCAAACTGAATTTGGGAAAGCTCAGTTCCTGCCAACTATTCAAAATCAAAAAGGCAATGAGTTCATTGAAAACTTAAAGGATCTCATGAAATCTTCTCCCCAAAAACATATCCCAGCCTTGCGATCTCTGGTTACTTCCAGTTACTCTTTAAAAGAGCTTAATGATATGGGGTTTAATATAACCAAAAGTGAGTTTGAATACTCAAGAAAAATAAATAAAAATAAAAATGTAAGCTTAAACAGAAAAAGCCAAAAAAATAATAACTATTCATTAAAAAAAGAAATAACTAAAAAAATAATTAAAAAATTGCTGGAAAATTCTTTTGAAACAAGCCAGTTTACAAAAAAAGTGCCTGAAAAAATTTATAAAGATATAGAAAAAGAGATGAGTAATTACTCAACTGAAATTAAATACTCTCTACTTAAAACAAAAAAAGAAATATATGAAAATATGAAAATAAAAAATGAAATTTCAGTTTCAATTTCCACTTACTATAAATTAATCCCTAAAAATATAATAAAAAGTAAAAAACAAACTGATATGTGCAATATTTGTAATTTAAAAAATTCACTAGAAAAAAAGAAGGAAGAATGTGAAAGTAAAAACTTACCATTACCAGAATCTATAGACAATGGCTTAAAGACTATTAATCAGCACCAAGACTTTTATGTTCATCAAAATTGTGAATATAAAAAAGATATTAATGAACTAGATGATGAGTCTTGTGTTGTAGTTATAGATTATAAAGAAAACTTAAAGGTTGGAGGTGGTCCAATTGAGACTAATAATTGTTTTTATTCAAAAAACCCAATCTCATTATTAGGGTTTGCATTAGTTTTTAAGGAAAACAATAAAATTAAATATGAATATCATGATTTTTTGTCTCAAATATTATCACATGATTCTTTATTTTCAGGTGAATGTCTAATAAGTCTTCTTAAATTAGATAGATTTAAAAAAATAAAAAATATAAAAGTATGGACAGATAATGGAAATCATTTTAGATCATATGAATTTTTATATTACTTATTTAAAGAGGCACCTAAATATATTAAGGGTTCCATAAAATATAACCGTTTTGTTGAATGCCATGGAAAAAGTATTGTTGATGGTCACTTTGGTGTAATATCAAAAATTTTAAAGGAAAAAGAAAATGTACTTTATATTAACAACATTAATGATCTAAAAAATATTTGTGAGAAAGAAGAAAGAAGAAAAGAATTATACAATTCATCTTTAACTGGTTCAATTTTTTCCCAAAAAGCATTTTTTTATATTTATGAAAGGAAATTTAGGCCTATAAAAAGAGAGCTTGAAGTTAAAAATCTGCGCATTAATCTTTCATATTTGATGAAAGATGGGAAGTTATATACTTCACCTTTAACATTTGAAAGCTTCTCAGAATATTCTGAGATATTTTATCATTTGAAATCATGTGATGATACCAGAGAAACAAAAATATCAGAAGATGCTAGTAGTGTATTGGGGCAAGTTCATGAAGTAGGGCAGCTTACTAGAGGGTGTATTTTAAATAGAGTTATCAGTCTTTCAAAAACAACAACCTTTTTTTCTGAAACAAACTAAGAATATTTATGATGAGCCAAAGATAGGGTAATAGCATTTATAGCTTTGGGGCTGCTATTACTCTCCCATGCAACTCATCATAAATATTTTTGGTTTGTAGTAGCACTTAAGATATTTTCAGTAGTACTATAAGTTGCAATTTTCAATTATAAAATCAATGAATTATTTTTTAAAAAATCACCCAAGCCCAAGATCAATTAAATATTTGGGATTGATTATATTTTACTCTTTCTGAATAATTTGAATATGAATAATGTGATTAAGTTATAAAATAACCAATCTGGCGCCTAGGCATAACAAGAAAAATAATGTCCCATATGTACACCAAAAGTCAACTCATACCATTTTTTTGTGAATCAATGTATTTCAGATTTTATTTTGAATGGTTTTGCTTTGCATGTGAGCACTTCTTTGCTATGTTGACTCATTTTGCCCATTAACACCAAAAATCCCTGTTAAAAGAGTGTATATTTTAACCTGATAGTTGTATTTTGTTTAAATCTGAGGTATTTTTGGTTGTCACCATAGCTTTTAAAACTACTGTAAATAATGCACCATCCATCTTTGAAATGCTCATAAACAAGGCATTTGAAGATTTAGTTGGGAAGTGTTGTTGTGTACCTAGATAAATTATTGTATTCAGCCAGGATCAGGGGACACATCTCTATCATCTCTGTGCTGTCCTCAACATCCTTTGAAAAAATCAGCTGAAGACTAAACCATCTAAATAAGAGTTCCTATAGTCAGAGCTGCTGTCCCTGGGACACATCATCTTGGGAACAGTTGGCATTTAAACTGTCTGCATATCAAAAAAGTGTCAACATTCAGACAGTTGGCTTCAATTTGGCACTTAGGCCAAAGCCTACTAGCTTTGTGCTAAATAAACTAATTTTTTATATTGCATTCCATAGTCAGAATTGATAACTAATGATAAGAAAAGCCAATATTGACATCAAATAAGAAAAGGCTTAATTTTTATTAAAAATAAGAAGGAAATTCCTATTAAAAATACCAAATTATTATACTTTTAATTTAATCCTGACTTCAACAATGAATCTAAACAATGTCAACATAAATTAATAGTTTATTATATTTTTTTATAAAAATACACAAAATCCAGAATATCTATACTTGCAATAAGTTATTTATATTTATATTTGGCCCTTTATTTCATAGTTCTTTTAGATATTATGGGTAAAAAATCCAAGCTTTGCTTTACATTATATTAGTGGTTTATGATACCTTTGAAACCACTGGACGTGTTCTGGCTAACCCTTAAACATTGGATTAAGCCAGATTGTATTGGTTAAAACTAGGATTTATATAGTGTCATTTAAAGCCAACACAAAGAAACCCCAACACAAAAGCAAAAGTGGGACAAGGGGAATAAGCTAAGCACTCACAATGACATAATTTAAGCGAGATTTAATAGTAGCTTCACTATAAAAGAAGGCCAAATTGGGAAAATTTGTCTTTTTTACTAATCTAATTAGCAAAAGGTGTAACTTAAAATTTTCAACTTACAGAATGGTAAGCTTAGGACCCCAAAACTTCACATAGTAATAATAAAACTACTTATTACAATATGTAGTACTTAGCTTTTAAAAGTTATATGAATATAACTTTATAATAGCCCAAACATCAAATAGCATAATTTCAGTCTAGATTTGAACCTGATCTTAATTTAATTAAGATTTATATCTTCTTTAAATAGTGATTTACTTCAATAATGCTGACTTTCTACAGGTCAACTGTCATAATCAACACAATATTTTAGGCCAACTGTCTAGAATCAAAATTTTAATACATATCAACACTTAAAATGTTGACACTAAACATTTAAATGTAGTGATGAGGAGCAACTTTTGGGGGAGCTTAAAATATGGAATTAAGAAGAAGGGAAGTATATTTTATTGTATAATACTTTAGACTTATATAGTTTGCACTGTGACAGGGATTTAAGTTGGATCAAAGATAAGGGTGGTCATGTGCAGAATGAGTTCAAGTTGCTGGATACCTGGGCAAGTCGTGTGATATTGGTTTGTTGCCATTTCTGGTATGTCAAACTGTATATTAGATTGGCACCAAACCAGGCAATAACTGGATGTTAACTGCGTTGGCAATAATCAGAATATCAGTACATCTAGCTCCTTGACAGTAGTTTTGTACAACTTTTTCTTAATAAAAAGCCTCAATACTGCATATATGAATCATATTAAAGGTTTTTTTGCATATTCTATATAATAATTCTCCAAAACTTGATATATTTTTAGCTTTAAATTACATTTTCCATAATTTACTCACAGTTATTTCTCTAACCCTTTTTTATTTATAGGATAAATCAAAGAAACCCTATCCTAATAAAAACCCAATAAAAAATTGCCAAGGACACTGTTAAGCCAAAGGCTTCTTCTTCTACAAAAAAGTGCTTAAGAGACAGCTTAAAAAAGATGAACAAAAAACATCCTACAACTTCATCTTCTGAGAAGTACTCTGATGATATTTTCACCTCCCATAACTAGTATGAGGCTGAGAAAGATGAAGATCCCATCAACAAGAAGAAAAGAAAGGTAAGCTTCAAGTCCTCTCCTGAGCCCTCCCCCAAACCCTCTCCTGGTGAACATGAAGATGATGAGCAACATGAGTACTTTCCTGATTTTTAACACACATCTCCTGGGCCATGGGATGCAATAAAAGCCCACAATATTTGCAATTTTAAGGGCTCCTTCAGGATCCCAAAGAAATCCCCAAAATTATTTCCATTAATGCCAGTCAAAGGTGGCCCAAGCATGGTCAGTGATGGCCATGTGTTTAACCGTGATAATCAGAAGCAAGGAAGCAAGAGCAAACATTTCACATGTGAAGACAGAAGCTGCCCAGCATGCCTAAACACCCAAGGTTGGGACAAAGTTACCTTGGAAAAGGGGGAACATACCTGCATGCCTCCCATACTTTGATTGAGAAGCTGATCAAATAGTACCTATTCCAAATGGTCCCAGTATCAAAAGACATTAAAGCAACTCACCTGATAGTAAAGGTCACCAAACACTTGAGCAAAGAGAATCTTTAAATTTTCCCTGAATGTGAACAACTTGTTAAGTATATCTGTGATAGACGCCAAGAGCTAAACCCAATTGGAAAAAGTGCAACCCAACTAAAAGACCTGGTCCTTACTTCTGAGTTGCAGATAACCCAAGACAATGAACCGTTCCTTCTTAATCATGACAGACCTGGTGCAAAAGAAAGGATCATATGCTATGCCACCTATAATAATCTAGAGCAACTGTGTGCCACTGAGACTTGGCTCTGTGATGGGACATTTGCAGCATGTCCTAAGTTATTCTATCAGCTGTGGGTAGTGCATGCTCAGCTTGATGATAAAGTCCTCCCCTTTGCATATTTCTTCTTCCTGGAGCCTCAGAGGAGATTTAACTAAGAGCATTCAAGATTCTATAGGAGGGCCTTAAAGCTATTCCCACTGAGACTGGAAATAATACTGGTCTGTCAACAAGGGCCAATCCTGATGACACTGATAAAGATGAAGTTACTCTAGCTGCTGAAGAGAAGGAACGCAATAGAGCCCTTGGCCCCAAAATAATTATTATGGATTATGAGACAGCCCAATACAATGCCTTTGTAAAAATCTTCAATGGAGAGGTAAAAGGGTGTTCTTTCATTATTGACAGGCTATTAATAGACCCCTTGAGGGCAAGATCCTCCTCAGCTCTCTCACACAACAAGATACAACCAGTAAATGCAAGTTTCTGATCTAGAAGTTTGTTGCTCCTGCATTTATTAAGCCCAATCATGTTGGCCAAGGATTTGAGCTTCTCTTTAATGAACCATATGCCTTGATTCATGAAGCTGAGTTCAACCCTTCTTTGACTACTATGAGCCACAGTGGGTGGGGTGCAATGTGATCAGCTGCAGTGGCAAGCCAACAGCAAAGGCAATCTGTAATTGCTATCATGCTGTTATAAAGGATGAAATGAAGACAAAATTGTGCCTGGAAAACTGGCATAAACATATTAAGTCCTTATTTTTTGTGAATCCCAGATACAGCACCTTCTTTGAGCACTTTAAGGCTGAACAGGGGAAAACTGCCTCCTCCATTTGAGATATGGAAGTAAGGGCTCCAAAGAGGAGAAAACAGTGCAGGGCTAGCATTTACAAAGAGCAGATTAAGACATCTGTCAAGAATAAGTATAAGCTATCTGAGCTTGTGGAACAGATAGGAAAGATTGCCACTGTACTCTCTTGCAACAAACCTTCAACTTAGTTTATAGTAAACATTTTTGGCTCTTTCTGATATTTTATTATATAATTTTAACGTCAAAACTAATATTATTATTTAACAAGATAATTTAATTTAAAATAAAAGAAATAATTAATAGTTTTTAAAAAGGATTTCTATGCTAGAGCCTGGATTATCTAGTTTAAATAGTTGTTTTAGATCTAAAGTATATATAAATTTGGGTTGCTATTATATCAACCATTCTTAAAATAAGTTTTCATCTTTAGTTTCTTTAATTAATATCTTTAATTTGTATCAAGCTTTTTTTGAAAAATAATTTAATAATTTTTTATATGGCAAATAAAATAATTTTATAGTAAAAACAGTTAATTTCATAGTAAATTATTTTGAAGTATACTTTTATTATATTTTTCAACTAGTTTGCATTATTTTTTGGTTTATTTTTGGATTCTACATGAATATGTTACCCTAAAAACTATTTGGATCTTAATTTTTACTAGATAAAATATTCAGCATTTAAATTTTTGCTTGTTAAAAAATTGCCAACTTCCAGTAGGCTATATGATAGTAAACTTTATATAGACTTTTCTAATGTGTTGGCCTGTGTATAAAACTAATTTTGACAGTCAACATGCAGACAGTTTAAATGCCAACTGTTCCCATCATCTCTGCCAAGGAATTCAAACCCAACCCTGCTAAGATCAAAGCAATCATCAATATGCCTCATCTCACTGATGTTGGCCAGGTGCACACTTTCCTTGAAATGGTGGTGTATTTATGCAAGTTTCTTCCTAACTATGAAGAACTAATTCCACATTTACTAAGCTACTGTATATCAAACAATGGTTTCAATAGACCCCAGTGCAGGACCAAGCCATTTAAAAGCTCAATAAGCAACTCAAAGTGGCACCAGTCCTCTAGTTTTCAATAAAACAATGCAGAATGTGATAGCCTCAGACCCAGTGGCATGAATCACAATATCCATGCTCTTTTTTTGCCTTTAGTGGAGTCAAATTATGAGTGTGAAATCCTTTGATTCCCATTTGCAACTCAAAATGAGTTTCAACCCAAATTAGTAAAAGGACTCATTTACCTTTTGTCTGGTGATACAGATGATCCTTGACTCACTTATGAAATTGACCAGTGATCTATATGACATTCTACTGTTTTGTGTTAGATTTAGCCATATAAGAATCATTTAGATTAACCTAATAAAAATAAGTTCTATTCACATAGACTCTTTATGACTTTTATTGTACTTTGGCACCATCTCCCTGTTGCAACCAAGTTTCCTGACTCACCTGCCAACGTATCTTACAATACACAGGGGGCACTCAATGAGCCGCCCCTTGATGTATCTAACAACATGGACCAATCTTATGGCAGTATTGAATTCCTGCACTTTCTCCTAATTAGGGGTGTTATCAATTCGACCTGCTGATCCCCACACAAGCTATTTCTCAGCTCAAACCCTTACATGGAACAAGCCACCATGCCACCTCCCCTGTGGCCATGTGGCTTTCCCCATATGATATATTAATTGTAATATTCCACAATAAACAAAACCTTATTCTTATTATTCTGTCCTTTCTATTGGACTGTTGTCTTCCCCAATTCCAGATACTGAATTCCATTGGTTCAGTTACAACAGTGGTAGCAGCAGTAGGTTCACAACCTACCTAAAGAAAAAATTCCCCCTAAGAAAGGACAGAGTACGGGTTATATGGCTACTCCCCATCAAGAGACTTTTCTGCCAATCCCCAAGGGGGACATCCCTGACGGGTATGTTATCTATCAAGACCATTTAGTTCTTACAAGTGTGTACAATTGGCTCTGTCTTGGACAGTGTGGCGCCAGCGTCACCCCGCCTCATTCAGACCATTCACAGCACATGCTCAACCTCAAACTGGAATCCTTTGCAGGTGGGGTTGAAGGAGCCAACATTGTCAGTTGGCTCTACTCTACCAAGACCAGCCTTTTATATCTGTCAGGTTCCTGAGCCCATGTGGGTTGCCACCGCTTCTGGGCGCCTTACAGAGCCTGCTGCAGTGTGGTTCACCAACTGGGCCTTTCAAGAGATAGATGTTACTTGGGCATTGTTCAGGAATGCCACAAAATCCTGCTATAGTGAAACCTTTTCACCTATCGTGGTGGGAACTCCCCTTCTGGCCATTAAAAAGACCAGATCTGTCACTGAATATCTTGCAGCTTGGCAACAAGCTCTTGCTGCTGCCCCTGAAGCTGTGACCAACGGAAATTCTATGCTTCTGACCCTAATAGTAAATGGGCTAAAGCCCCATATCTGTAAATGGGCCCCTTTAGGTCACTGTACCTCCATCAATGACTGTTACAAAGCCATTGTGGAGGTTGATAACCAGGCTTTGATGGGCTTCCGCTGTACAAATGACGCCTCACCTCAACCTCATGCAACACCTAGCAGCGCCCACAATCAGGTAGGTTGCCACTAGCCCCGTCAGCAGGATAATGGGGTTAAGCGCCCCCGCAAGGGGGGGGGCTTCAGTTAGCTCAAATTAAGGACCCAGGAAAAGCCTGGGGGTTGTAGGTACAAGAGGTCCTACAACCCCAGCTGACCCGCACTCTCAATCTCTCCTTGCCAAAAATCCATGCAGCTATAATGTTCTTGACATTGAAACTCTTGACATCTTCTAGGTACACAGTGAGGACCTTGTGCTACAAGCAAGCCACTCCCTCAATAAAGTAAACCACTTGTCTTATCCCTTCTGTTTTTGTGGAAACACCCACAAATTGTTGGTGGACACCAGGGACAACCACACCATGGTGAATCAGGCAATTGCTGATGCACAGCAGCTAGACTGTGTACCCAGCAGATTCAAGGCAGTAAAATTAGCTGACCCACACAAAGTAGCAATTACACATGAGACAGTACCCTTCTCTGTGAGAATGGGGAACATCCAGGTTAAGCTCTCTGGACCAATCATGGCAGGTCTCAGCCACGTATAATTGCTGGCCTTGACTGACTTTGTCACAACTGTCCCTACATTGACTGGGATACATCTGTTATCACCCTCAATAGAAATGGGGTGGGCTTTCAGAACTATATTGTTGAAATGAGCAAGCTTCTCCACAACAACATGTTTGTCAGGATAACCAAAAAAAGGCTTGTACAATTTCAAGGGGGAAGCTAGACTTTGACCAATTCTCAGTCAAGGTTATCCACGCTGAACCACCTGCGGCCCCTCCCTTGACCACCATACCTTCACTACCGCTTGCCACTCTCCTGGAGGAGTATAAGGACGTGTTCAGTGAGACACTCAAACAACTACCTCCTCCCAGGAGATCCAGCATGCTGTACAACTCCAAGGGTTGCTACCTAAAGCACACCCCTTATACTGTCTCACACCAAAAGAAGATGAGACCCTTTGCCAGCACCTTGTGGATGCGCTTGACAAGGGCTTCATTTGCCCCTCACTCTCTCCATACGGGGTGATTGTCTTCTTTGTAGCCAAGAAGGATGGGTCCCTTTTCCTGGCCACATACTACCGCGCCCTAAACAAGGTGATAGTTAAGAATAAGTACCCCCTGTTGTTAATTGACAACCTGTTTGACACACTTGCAGGTGTGAAGGTCTTTAGCAAGATTGAACTCACCGCGGGGTACAACCAGGTTTGCATTTCACCAGGGGATGAAGCAAAAACAGCTTTTTGCACACACTATGGGTCGTTTGAGTGTTGGGTCATGAACTTTGGGATGACCAACGCTCCTTCCATCTTCACTATGTTGATGAACAAAGCATTTGAGGAATTGATTGGTGAATGTGTGATAGTGTACCTTAACAACATTATTGTCTTCAGTCAAGATCAAACCACGCACCTTCAACACCTCTGTGCCACCCTTGCCACCCTTCCAAAAAAACCAGCTAAAAGCTAAACCCTCCAAATGTGAGTTCCTTAAGTTGAAGCTGCTGTTCCTTGGGCACACTGTCGTGAATAACGGCATTCACCATGTCTTGATTTTGCCTTTGGTGGGCCATTTCAAAGACAAATCTCTCGCTTTCGCTTTTGACTCTTGAAATGAACTGGTTTCTACATCAGGGAAAATGATTGTTTGGTTTCCTGACTCTGCGCAACTCACTCGCCCCACTCATGCTTGTGGCAAGTGATCCTACCGTCCTGGTAGTGTTTTGTGGTATTCCTAACCACTATATAACCCATTTCCTATTTTACCAATAAAATTAAGTTCTATTCACATTTTTGTCTTTGTGTCTTCTATACTTCTGTGCCTCTCTCTAGCCACGCCTAGTAGAGATTATTCATCCAGGGCCGCAAGGTAAACACATTTGCCTTCCCTGTTGTCTAACTGAGACTTAGTACAAATCTAATCCTAAGGTTAGATTCCCTGTTGTGTATCTGTGCCGCGCCTCAGAACACAACAAAAGTGGTGCTCACTACAGGGGCTGTAAGCCCCTCAGTTATCCCTTTTGCATCTATGTTTTCAGGTCCCTTGCCTCCGCCTATTTGAGAGTTGGCTTTGCCTGAAATTACCAGCCCTCCTATTGAGGAAAACATTGCCAACCCGCCTATTGTCCCTACTGTACTGAACCTTGGGAATGCTCCCCACCTAGTTGCTTACCCTATGGGTACCCCTGACTTGGAACAAGTCATGGCGGTAGCCCTTGGGATAGCTTGGGACAGGGCCATCTCTTGCCTTCAGCTACAGTTTAGCCGTGCCAAATACTATGAGTTAATTGTGGCCCCTCAGTTTCCACAACATCTCCTCTCAGCAGCTGGCTCTGCTGAACACCTGCTGTCATCCTTTGTACAGCCAGCATTGGCCCACCACCAGATGGTGTTGGGACTCCACGTTCAAGAGATCTTGTCTCAACAAGCAGCTGTTACCCATCATTGGGACCAGTTTGCCGCCTACCAACAATGGGTCTATTCCCTGTTCTCCCTGGTATCTGACAATCAGCGTGATTTAGTCACCTCTCAAACACGTTTAGTCAATTCTATAGAGCAAATGCGCCAGTCTATCCCTGAGTACGTTAGGGAGTGACTACATGAGTTTCACCAGTTAGAACAACCCTGGCAAACTCAAGTAGACTCCACCTTAAACGCTTATCTCACTGACTTCAAGCAACTTGTGCAACAGCTCAATGCATTCAGTGTATATTCCTTTGAGCAATTGCAACAGGTAGCAGACCTTGCTGCCCAAGGTCTAAATGAACTCAGTGCAGAATTTGATCAAGAGAGAGCTACCACTGCTGCTGCTATTGCCAAACTTCAGAGTCAGGTGAATGAGCTGTCTACTCCCAAACCTGATGTCCTGCCTTCTCCTCCTGCTGATGATCTGGTGGACAGAGAGCAGAGGATCTGGGAGGCCATCCAAGAGTTACGCGCTTCCACTTGTAGCCAAGGACGCCCTACTGAAATGCCTCAACCTGACCCCCAGGTTCTTGCACTGACTGCTCAGGTCGCTGAACTACAGCAAGAAGTTGCTGCTTTACGTGAAGTAGTGACGGCTGCTGCTAGCCCACTTGGGGTTAACGAGGAAAATGGCTGCTGCCCTGGTTTGGCGGGGGCTCCTCAAATCCACTGTGCTAGGGAATTGATTGCCCTAGCTAATGAGGTGGACCATTTGAAACAAGATCAAACTGAGTTGGACAGAGATGTACAAGAGATGAGTGAGCTGATCAATTTGGTAAACAACGTATTTTCCCCTTGCCTATCAGTGAGGCCATCCCTTACTTTGCGGCTGGCTGAGCTCTCCACTGTTGTCACTACCCAAGGACAATGCCTAGATGTTACTGAACAACAGACCGCTCTAGCCAACACTACGGGTTCCAGAACTACCAAGACTCTGACAACCCTTGAAGAAAGTGTTTGTCAACTATGGGCTAGACAACCCCCCTCCAAATCTGAAGCTGAGTTCTCCCTGCGCATAAATGTACTCAATAGCAGCAATGGTGATCCAGCTCCCAAGGCACACTTCAAGCCTACTTTTAAGCAAGTCTTTGATCCCAAAACCTCAACTATTGCAGCTTTCTTAACTATTTATGAGACTGCCATGAGGCGAGCATCAGATGAGGTTAAGAAAGAACATATTCTGACCCGTTTACACCCAACTTGCCAGGAGGTGGTGGTGCCTGAGCTACCCACCATTGAGACATGGGAAGACATGAAATAGCTCCTGATTGATGAGTTTGGTGGTGATCTTAGCCTGAAAGTGAAAAAGGATGCCTTCATGCACATATCTTTCAAGCCCAAAGAGATGTTAGCTGAGTTTGCTGACATATTTTACATGGAGGGACAGCAGTTAATAACAAGCAGACAATTGACACGCATGAAGCATATATGGCCTGCGCCCAGGCCCTCAAGGTGAATCAACACCTGTGTCTTCATTTCAAGGCCCACAAAGCTATGCTGCCCTCCATGAAAAGTATAAAGACACTGCTACAGGATATGCATATTACCCATTCTGGGGCAGTCATTTGGGAGAGTTGTGCTGCTTCCAACTCTGGATCCTCTTCTTGCAGCCCTTGTATCCTCACTATGAACTCACAAAATCCTCCTCAACGTCAGGGTTGCCACAACTGCAGTCAGATAGGTCACCACTATTGCGTCTGCACCAATCTGCAGGTTGAAGGAGCTGATCCCAAGGATCAGTCGGGAAAAGACCAGTCAACCTAGAGGTGGAGACGCTCTCGGTTGAAAATTCTTCCCAGTCTCCTTCTATACCTCTGCCTGATACTGACTCTGAGCCTGCTGATGATGAGGCTCCTCCTATTCTCCTTCTGTTCCATGACATTTCTGATGATTCTGATGTGGATTAATCTGATGTTGAAGACCCTGATGCATACAGGTATTCTGTTCTTGCTGTCCCAGAGACTATTGCAGCTCCCTACAAGCTGCAATCTGGGAAGACTACAACTACCACCAAGCCCTTGTCTGAGGCCAAAGCAGTTGTCTCCCGCCCCTATCTTACTCAGGAAAAACAGTCCCCTGTATTAGTGGAATAATCAGAAGAAGCCGCTGAAGTTGCAGACACTGTTTTCAAGGATTCATCTGTCTCACTCCCTCTCCAAACCGTATATAAGGAGTTCACAGGACTAAGATGCATGATTGAGAAATGGGACAAGGAACTAGCTGAGGCGCAGTATATCTTGGTTGTTCTGCCTCCCTTTGGACGCACCACCACCCGGGTAGAGATATCTATCCAGAAAGTAAAAATCAAAGCCGTCCTGGACACTGGTTCTCCTGTCAACATTGTTTCTTCTAAACTGGTGAAGAAACTTAAGCTGGCCCCCGACCTCAACTACCATCAATCCTATGGCACTGCTGGTCTCTCCATGACTTGCGCCATTGGCGCGTACTCCGCCTTGCCAATGCAATTTGGTAAACTCCTGTTGGCTGCGCCGGCTGTTGTTCTAAAAAATGAGAGCTACGGCCTTTTGGTTGGTACCCAGTTCCTTTGGGAATATAATGGGATCATCAACCTAAAGGATGATTATCTTTCTATCCTAGGGTATTAAGTCCCTCTTATCTTTGAGGAGCCAATCAAAGTTCCTGGTAAATGTTTGAAGACATGTACACTGGAGTACCCCACTGGGATCTTCACCCTAAAATACCAAACCCATTCCACCAACATGAAGTGTCCTCCCTTGGCTTGTCCTGCAACTGAGGGGATCCCCCTCATGGCCACGTCTGTTGTCAACATCCCTCCAGGCTCTCAGGCCATCATAGACTCCCAGATATCATATGAACTACCTGAATGGACTTTGTTAGAGTTGTATTCCCCCATTTTCTAGGGTGTAAAAAGCCTTACCTCTGTCCTGGAATTCTGGACGTCTCCCACAAGGATTCCGTTCAATTACTAGTTGTCAACCTTACCGCGCTTCCTATGACTGTATCCAGGGGACAGGTTGTTGATTACGTAAAGTTGTTAAATTCCCCTGACGTCTTGTCCCTTCATCCTTTTGGAACGTTTCAAGGCTTTAACCTACCCAAAGACGAGCCTCAAGTCCTATCTCTGTTCACTGCCCAAGACTTCCCTCAGTTGTCCCTGGTACAACAGAAAGAGGTGCTTGAATTACTAGACCAATTCTCAGACATATTTTCTAAAGATAGAACCAATTATGGGCTGGCCAAAGGTGTGATTCATCAGATTGACACAGGAGATGCTCTCCCCTTTTGTGCCAAGCCATATCACCACAGCCAAGTGGAAGATGCGCAGGTTTCTAAGGAGCTCAAACAACTGCTGGACGCTGGACTGCTAGCTCCCTCTCAAAGTCCCTGGGCTTCTTCTCTGCTCATCTTAAAGAAAAAGGATGGTGGACACCGGATTGTGATGGACTATCAAAGGTTGAATTCTCTAACCAAGAAAGATTCCTATCCCTTACCACGCATTGATGACGCCCTTTGACGCCTTGGAGGTTCTAAGTTTTTCTCTGCCATGGATTTGGCGTCTGGTTACTGGCAAGTTGAACTCTCTCCTGAGGACTGTCAGAAGGCTGCGCTCATCATGTCAGAAGGATTATTTGAACCTACCCGCATGCCGCAAGGGCTCTGCAATGCCCCGGCAACTTTCAAGAGGGCCATGGATTCCATCCTGCGTGATTTGAAGTTGTCGTGTGTCTTAGTCTACCTAGATGATATAACAGTCTTCAGCGCAACTTTCACTGATCACCTAGCCCATCTTAAAGAGGTGTTCATAAAGATCTGAGAGGCTGGTCTCAAGCTAAAGCCATCTAAGTGTGCTTTCTTCAAGGAACACCTTGAATTCTTGGGCCATGAAGTAACCCAAACGGGGATTTGTCCAATGACCAAGAAGGTTGAAGCCATTGACAAAATGCTTCCGCTCACCAACCTACAAGAAGTACAGGTCTTTCTGGGCATGATGGGTTACTATAGGCAATTCATTCCTGATTTTTCTGATACTAGCAAACCCCTGGTCCAACTGTTGTGTAATGTTCCTTTTGAATGGACCGCCAGCCAACAACAAGCCTTCAAGACTCTAAAGCAGAAACTCAAAGAAGCGCCCATTTTAGTGTACCCCAATTACAATAAGGAATTTATCCTATATACTGATGCTAGTGTCCTTGCTATTGGGGCTATCTTGGCTCAGCTTGACAATGAAGGTGTGAACCTCCCTGTAGCCTATACTTCCCGTGTGCTAAATAAGCATGAAAAGAATTATAGTGTTACAGAGAAGGAGTGCCTTGCTGTGTTGAATTCAGTCAAACAGTTCTGCCACTACGTGTATGGTACTCATTTCACTGTTGTCACTGACCACAATTTGCTCAAATGGTTACAACAACTTAAGGAGCCTGAAGGACGCTTAGCCAGATGGGCCCTCTGCCTGCAAGGTTATGACTTTACTGTGCTCCATTGCCCCAGGATTCAACATCAGAACACTGATGGGTTGTCCTGAATGCCCATCCTTGCCCTACATCCTGCTGAGGCAGACCGCCTGTATGAGCTAATTGACTACCCCTCTTCCTGGAAAAGTGAGACAGAAGAGGTTTGACTTGCCCTGTCCAAATTGTCTGAAGACACCCTCATACGCAATAACCATTTCTTCAAGAAGGTGCAGGGTCAATACCTGCTATATGTGCGCCCCAGTCTTTGCCTCTCCTTGGTGTTGCAAGCTCATAAAGAAACTGGCCATGGAGGCATTGCCAAGACCTTTGACTGGCTTCAGAAGAATTACTTCTGGGAGAATCTTTGCCTGTTGATTCCAGATGTCATAGCTAGTTGCTATGACTGCTAACTTCAGAGGCCCCAAGCTGCTTCTCATGAGTTCAAATTGGTTCCCCCTTAACACGCTTTTCACACAGTTAGCATTGATGCTGTAGGCCCTCTCCCCCTCTCACGTTCTGGATGCTGCTTTATCCTGATTGCTGTCAACCACTTCAGCAAGTGGATAGAAGCTCGCCCTACTAAAGACATCACTGCTAAGACTACTGCTGCCTTCCTGCTGCAGGATGTTTTCTACCGCCATGGCTGCCCTCAAGTGCTGTTGTCAGACAACAGAACCAACTTCAATGCCAAACTTGTAACCTCTGTTGTTGAAGCTCTAGGAACTCACCAGTCTTTCTCTGCCCCCTATAATCCTTCCACTAATGGGGCAGTTGAGCGTGCCAACTTGACACTGGTTTCTATCATGAGAAAACTCACCTACTCTGACGCTGCCAATTGGGATCTATACTTACCTGCTGCTCTCTTTTCCTATTGTCTGAGCAGACATCGGGTCACAGGATACTCCCCCTTTGCCATATTGTATGGGCGTGAAGCCACCACTCTGTTGCTCTTGGGGGTTCCCCTACTCTCCTCTGATAAGGCCATGAACCCTGACAACCACATCAAAGACTTAGTCAACTGCATCATTGATATACAAGCCACTGCCTACACTTCTGCATATAAGACTAAGGTGCTCAAGCTCTCTCCTGACAATGCTGGACGCTCCCCCTTGCCTGAGTTTGATGTTGGTGACCATGTCCTGTACTACCAAACCGTATGGATGGGCGCGCACATAAGCTGGACTCCCTGTGGATTGGTCCTTTAGAGGTGACTTTCAAACAAGGGTCTGAGTACACTATAAAGCTCCTCTCCAGTGGTTGTCCTTTTGCTCGCGTACACACCAAGTTCCTCCACAAGTATTGCCCCCCTAAGGCCAATCTAGAGGGGGGCAGTGTCGTGAATAACAGCATTCACTATGTTTTGATTTTGCCTTTGGTGGGCCATTTTAAAGACAAATCTCTCGCTTTTGAACCTCAAAATAAACTGGTTTCTGCATCAGGAAATATGATTGTTTTGGTTTCCTGACTCTGCGCAACTCACTTGCCCCACTCATGCTTGTAGCAAGTGATCCTACCATCCATGTACTGTTTTCTGGTAAAGCTATACAGTATATATTCCCAATCTCTATACCCAATAAAATTAAGTTCTATTCACATTTTTGTCTTTGTGTCCTCTATACTTCCGTGCCTCTCTCTAGCCACGCCTAGTAGAGATTATTCATCCAGGGCCACAAGTTAAACGCATTTGCCTTCCCTGTTGTCTAACCAAGACTTAGTAAAAATCCAATCCTAAGGTTAGGATTCCCCGTTGTGTATCTGTGCCGCGCCTCAGAACACGGCACGCACCATCTCTGCTCAAGAGATAAAGCCTGATCTTGCCAAGATCAAGGCAGTCATCAGTATGCTACCTCCCACTGTTGTTGATCAAGTGTGTACTTTTTTATGTATTATTGCCTATGTTTGCAAGTTCATTCCCCATTGCAGAGAGCTCATTGCACCTCTCACCAAGCTCCTAAACACTAAGCAGCACTTCCATTGGACCCCTGTCAGAGACCAAACCTTTGAGACGTTGAAGCAAAGACTTACAACTGCGCCTGTATTACAGTTTTCCAATTGAAACTTCCAGTACAAACTTGTGACTGACGCCTCTGAAAGAGCCATAGGGGGCGTGCTACGGGTAGAAACTGACAAAGGCGTCTTCCTCCCTGTGGCGTATGAGTCCAGGAAGCTTACTCACTCAGAATAATATTACCCAATACATGATAAAGAGTTGGCCGCAATTGTGCACTACATTGAGAAATGGTGCTGTTACCTGGAAGGGGCAACCTTTCCACCCTGCGTCCTGACAGACCATTAGTCACTTCAGTACTTCAAAACGCAGTCCCACTTGACACGCCAAAAAGCAGGCTGGGTCAAGCGCCTATCCCCCTACCAGTTGTGCATTGAGTACAAGCCTGAAAAGGAACTCATTACAGCTGACGCCCTCTCCCAGCTCTATGTAGCATTCATCACCGAGGACAATGGTTTAGACCCAGACTGGCCAATGCTTTACCTCCGTCCTGAGGCAACTTGTTATGAAGGCCTCAACTCAGTAACCATCTACAAGCTGAAGGACAATGACAGCCAGTTCACCACCAATGCTGGCAACGTCTGCCGCTGGGCAGAAACAGGGGAGAAGTTGCCTTACATCCCCATCACACAACAAGGCAACACAATATTGCACTACCACCGCACCTTGGGTCACATCAGAGGACAAAACCTCTTCAAGATCATGAAACAAAAAGTTTGGTGGCCACATATGCGCCAGGATATTCTGGATCTCCTCAAACATGTGTGCTGTGCAAAAAGAATACATCCAAACTGCACCTCCCAAGTCTGTCCTGCCCATCAAGGCCATGGAACCCTTCAAGCAGTGGGCCCTTGATGTGGTTGGGCCCCCTCCCCAAAGACAGACTGGGAAAGAAATACATAATAACCGTCATCAACTACTTCACTTGCTGGCCAGTGGTGTGGGCAACAACTAATAACACCACCATCACCATGACCCGCTTCATTGGCAAGGAAATTGTGGCCTGCTTTGGGCGGCCCAAATGTCTCATCACAGATGGTGGTCCCAAACTTGTTGGCCAGGTCATGAAGGCGTACTGTGCCAAAAATGCCCTCCAACAGATAGTCACCACTCTCTACCATCTGCAAGCCAATGGGCGCGTGTAGTAATTAAACAGCTCATTGGTCCAACTGATTGCCAAGCTCTTGCAGGAGCAACCCAATACCGCGTGGACTGAACACTTGCCTACCGCTCTACTTATCCTACAAGCAAGAAAAAATTGAGGCACTGGGTTCAGCCCTAGCACCTTGGTCTTTGGGACGCCTGACAGTCTGACAGGAGTGAAACTGGGAAAGCTACATTCTACAGTTCCCAGAAAGCCCCCTGTTGACAACTGCATCCCTAAACCAATAGTGTGCCAAAGCCCGGGAAGTTGAGCACAAACCAATTGAAGGAGGGACAAAGCACCTTGAAGCCAGATACACTGTAGGTGACCCCATCTATACCCTCAACCCCAATTTGGCTAAGCTGGAGCTCAACCACCTAGGACCCTTCAAGATAGCTACAGTTTATGATAATCACACCTATTGTCTTGAAGATGCCCAAGGAAACACCAAGACGCTTCACTATGATTGCTTGCGCCCCTGCTGCGCCATTCCCACACAAAGGTTCTTTGTGCGGACCTTCCCAGATCTTCCGCAGACTCCGATCCTGGTGCCTGATAACAAGCAGGGGGCAAGGGGGGTGTTGCAACCAAGTTTCCCGACTTGCCTGCCAACATATCTTACAATACACAGGGGGCGCTCAATGAGCCGCCCCTTGACGTATCTAACAACATGGACCAATCTGATGGCAGTATTGAATTGTGGGCACTCTCTCCTAATTAGGGGTGTTATTAATTTGACCTGCTGATCCCCGCACAAGTTATTTCTTAGCTCAAACCCTTACATGAAACAAGCCACCATTCCATCTCCCTTGTGGTCATGTGGATTTCCCCATATGGTATATTAATTGTAATATTCCATAATAAACAAATCCTTATTCTTATTATTCTGTCCTTTCTATTGGACTTTTGTCTTCCCCAATTCCAAATACTGAATCCCATTGGTTTAGTTGCAACATACCTAGTTTTATATAGAGGAGATTTTTGATAGTTATCATTCCAAGTGCCTTAAGTTAAATCCCTTATTCATCCCTGAAGACTAACCTCTGGCTTAGTATAAATCCAATTCTATTGTTAAGATTTTATGTTGTGTCCATTGGCTGAACCCAAGAACACAACACCAGACCATAGGGGATGTGCTGTGGGTAAAAATCAATGATGATGTCTTCCTTTCATTATCCTACAAATCCAGAAAACTCACCAACATAGAAAAACCCTACCCCATTCACAATAAGGAGATACCTGCAATGTTTAATTGTGTTGAGAAGTGGTACTGCTACCTAGAAGGTGCTACCTTCTCACCCCGGATTCTCACATATCATAAGTACCTCCAGTACTGCAACATGTAGTCATACCTGACCCAACATCACCCATAGTGGGTGAAAAGGCTGTCCTCCTATCAACTCTGTATCAATTATAAGCTTGGAAAGGAGTTGGTCACGGCTGACACCCTCTCCAGACAGAACATTAAGATATTCTGTCAATTATTTTTACATCAACTGATTTTCAGTCAAATTTGATCCAGCTATAATTTTCTTCATATATAAGTTTTTTAACTTTACTTTGATAAAAAATCAAAAATCAAAATTCTAATCAACAAAATTTATTCTTTAAAAGCCTTAATCTTCTTTTTTATTTTCTGGTAGCAAAATTTAGTTTGATTGGCTTTTAAAAAGGTAACTATCTAAAATTAGGGCTTTTGAATACAAAAAAATCGAAAACTTTATGTGTAAACCATAGTTTTTATTAGTAAATAATCATATTTTTTTATAAATCTAAAAAAGTACTTAAGCAAAAAATTATAGTTGGATCAAATTTGACTGAAAATCAGTTGACGGAAAAATAATTGATGGAATATCTTCCTGAACCCTCCAGACTTATGTGGCCTCAATCACAGGGGACAATGGGCTAGACCCTGAATAGCCCATGTTCTACCTACATCTAGAGAGTACTCAATATGAGGGCCTCAACTCAGAAATTCATCTCAAAGCTGAAGTACAATGAGATTCAGTTCACAACTGATGCTGGGAGCATCTACCAAAGGGTAGAGACAGCAGAAAAGATGCCTTATATCCTCATCACACAACAAGTAGATATCATCCTGCACTACCACTGTACACTAGGAAAAATCAGTGGGTGTATCCTGTTCAAAATCATGAAACCTAAGGTCTGGTGGCTATGTATGTGCCAAGTCATCTTGATTTCTTTAAACATGTGTGTCATGCAAGAAAAAATAACCAAACATTCTTCACCAAAATCAGTCTTACCTATAAAAGCCATGAAGCCCTCTGATCAATGGGCTCTTATTATTGTAGGACCCCTTCCTGAGGATAAGCTAGGGAAATAAATACATTGTTATAGCCATCAACTACTTGACTTGTTGGACTGTAGCTTCAACAACCACCATCACACTGCCACAACCAGAACCTTTTCATTGGAAAAGAGATCAAGGCATGGTTTGGCCGTCCCAAGCGGTTCATCACAAATGGAGGGTCAGAACTTGTGGGTGAGGACATGAAGACATTGTTGCAACTGAGATTATCCCCTTGCCCACTAAAATATCTCACAATAGGCATAGGGCGCTCAAAGAGTCACCCCATGATGTATCTGACAACATGAAATATTCTGCTACCAATATTGATACAGTATTTTTCAAACCTGTTGAGATAAATGTAACTTATTCAGTGTAGAACGCATGAACTCAGTCTAAAAACAAAATCAAAGTGGATCCAAATCTATTGTAATTTAATATAAGTTCCTTAATTTTTAATTCTGTTTTTAGACTGAGTTCATGCATTCTAAATTGAATAATATACATTTATCTCAATAGGTTTGAAAACTACTGTATATGGGCAATATCCCTGAATTAAGAGTGTAGCCAATTTTGGGCAAAGATCACTTGATTAGTTATTTGCCACTAATACCATACCTGGATCCTGCCACTGTTGCAATGTTCTAAAATATGATGGATTTGATGGAAATTAGTTCAAAATCAGATTCAGAATGTAATTACACATTAGGCAACTGCTCAACCAATTGAACGAGAACTAGTGGATTTCAGAGCATTCTGGATTCCATTCAAATCCTCTCAGCAAGTCAACAATTTGGAGGTTGCACAAAGGGGCAACAAAAAATGCCTTTGATTCCAGAATTAAGGCTCATACTTGGCGCTTGAGTCCAGAAACCTAAATGGAGGTGACATCAATAATCCAATTGCCTGATTGATCTCTACTTCCAGGTGCAAAATCAATAGCCAGCATTGGTATTGATATTTTGATTATGGTTTTGATGCCAAACCTGGCCTAATTCCCCGGCCTTCCATCCCATCAATTTCCCCTCTCCCAATTTCCCACCTCACTATATATACTTGATTTATATATGAAATAAAGACAATTTTTTACCCCCACATATTGTTCAATCCTACTTTGGTTTTACTACCCTGTATTCAGGTATAGTAATAAAACAATTACCAGGGCTAATTCTTGCTAGCTATACCCAACAGTCCACACATATAACAGCCACAATGCCACCCCCTTGTGAATTAGTGGCCCCTTTTTACAATATATTAGCTGCCACTTCCCAGTAAAGCTGACATCTTATCCTTATTCTCTGACCTCTCCTCTTGGACTTTTTTCTTCCCCAATTCAAATGCTAGACTATAATTAGTTCTGCTGCAATAGTAGGGAGACTAATGTAATGGTAAGCAAAGGCCAACCTTTTAACCCTGTTTTCTGGGTTTATAAGAGATTCCTTCTTACAATAGGACTATGGAACCCCCATTCATGTAGTCTTCTGTGTTTAGCAGTCTCTGAAATTTTGACTTGTGGGGTGTTCCTGTATATTTTAATTTTTGGTGGAAAAGGGTGATTTTGTAAACTGTTTCTAATTACAAGCGGGTTGCTTCTTCCACTAATTTCTCCAGGACGGCCTGAGCTTGGGAAGACCTTCCCTGGGTTGGGTTTCTGACATTGCTGGTGAATCTTTGAAGCAGTTTTGCACCAACCTTAAGTTACTTGTGTGGGTTTCTATAGATAACCCTATCATCTTTGCTTGGTTAACTTAACCACAATACACTCAGGGATTTATCTTGTTTTTACCATTTTAATTGTTCAAAAGTTTCATTGAACGTAATACTACTAGCTAGATAATGTCAAAACAACAGGATCAAGCCCCAGGTAAGATTAGACTAAACAGGTTCCTGACCTGCAATCTGACTTCCCAGTGGCCTGAAGCCAAATTGGAAGTCAACTCAAATTTCCAAATCCAACAACATGACCAAATGATGATCCCTTCATGATGGACAGCTTGATTCAGTGCTTGACTCACTAAAAGGATCAAGCCACCCCCTCAACCACCCAAGTGACTGATCCTCACAAGCATGTTCCCTCTAGCTGATTCACAATGACTATATAACTTCTACATCCCAATAAAGAATATTATCTAGTTTCCAATCATCTTTTTCCCCTTGTAACTCTGATAAAACAGCACACTTTTGACAATAAGTTTACAAAGATGCTCTGTTTCATAAGCATTCTTTGGGAATAGATTTTATTTGGGCAAAATGCACTGGTAGTGTTTATTTTCAAATTTATTTTATTTCGGTTTTTCTTTCTTTTCTTTTTTAATGTCATGTGTAAATTTTGTGGTGAATCTTTTTGCACAGATTTTGCTCATTTATAATTTGTGTAATCTTAAATTGTTTTAAGTAATGCCAGTGTCCCCTTAATTATGAGGGGTACAGTATAAGTAATTTTAGTAGCAGAGTTCTTTAAGTATTTTGATTGTAAGATCTTGCACCAATAAAGCATTAGAAACAAAACCTGAAAAGATTAAATCAAGCTAAACTGAATTGAAGCCCTGATGTTTATCAATGCACTTAAAATGCGGTCAATATACAATATATTACTTAAATGTCTGCTGGCGCAAGTGGCAGAGCTTGCAAAAAACGTCTATCAGAGATTCAGCTGCTTGGCTAATTAATGCTGAGACCACTGAATGGATTTGATGTCAATTCCTTCCTGAACCATCTCCCAGAGAGGGCTCATCTCTCGCAGGCGCTCAACATGGCGAATAACTTTCTCACTCACGAAATCTATTTCCTCTTCAGTTGTGAACCTTCCAATACCAAAGCGAATTGAGCTGTGGGCCATGTCATCATCAGCACCAAGGGCACGGAGAACATAAGAAGGCTCAAGAGAAGCTGAAGTACAAGCACTTCCGGATGATAGGGCAATATCCTTCAGTGCCATAAGAAGGGACTCACCTTCAACATACGCAAAAGAAAGATTGACACAACCTAGTGAGTGTCAGAAGTATTCAATCAATAGGTATACCTGGATAGGATCTACCAGAATCGCCATTGCGCACAACATGAGTCAGCTTTGATGTGACTTGAGAAATTAGGCGATGTGACAACCTTTGAATTCGTTCGTGGTCATACTAACGCTTAGTAGTTGTTAATGCAGAAGCATTTACCTCCCGTTCAACCTTGGCAATTCGACAGGCTTCTCCAAGCCCCACAACAATTGGAGTTGGGAGAGTACCGCTACGCATGCCTCGCTCCTGACCACCCCCGCTTTGTAGTGGCTCAAGACGGACTCTGGGACGACGACGCACGTACAAAGCCCCAATACCTTTGGGGCCATATAACTTATGACCAGAAATAGACATCAGGTCCACATTGAGTTCATTCACATTAAGTTCGATCTTGCCAACTGCTTGAGCTGCATCGGTATGGAAGAAGATTTTATTTTCCCGGCAAAGCTGGCCAATCTCCTTGAGCGGTTGAATGACTCCGATTTCATTGTTGACACTCATTATGGAAATCAAGCCCGTGTCAGGACGGATAGCTGCCTTGAGTATATCAAGGTCTACCAGACCATTGGACTGGACAGGCAGATATGTGACATCAAATCCTTCTTCTTGAAGAGCTCTACAAGAATCAAGTACACATTTGTGCTCCTAGATAAAGTCATAGTTAAATATCATAAAACTTAGCATAACTTGTGTCTAAGGCAATGATAAATATCACAAGAACATAAGTTATATTAAATTGGACTTTAAAGTACATGTGGAAATAGGTTCATTCACTCAGCTTTTGGCATTTCTAAATAGCAAAACATGTACCAACATAAATGCTGCATATTTCAAGCCAAATGCTTTGTAAAATAAGTGCTAAAATATAAAAGACAATAGAAATTGAGCTCAAGAAAACGTTCAAAGAGTTACAACAAGTAGGAAAAGCTGAATAATTAAGCACAAAAGAGAGGGAAAGATTGAGAACCAAGAAAAGATGACTAAATAAAAGACTCTCTACTAAAGTGTAGAAATACTTACTGTCTGAGTGGTAATCAGGTGCTTCTTTTTTCCTTTGTAAAATCTGGCTACACCCTTAACACTCATATTGTTTGATTCAGTGGCCCCTGAAGTAAAAACAATCTCTTTAGCATCTGCGCCAATTAGGCTAGCAACTTGCTAAAAAATTCAATCAACTGAAAAATACTGATATTTACCTCACGAGCCTTTTCAACTGCCTCTTCACTTTCCCAGCCATATTGGTGGGTTCTGGAATGAGGGTTACCATAGAACTGGGTCATGTATGGAAGCATAGCATCAAGGACTCTTGGGTCCATTGGAGAAGTTGCTTGGACATCCATGTAAATAGGTCTAGCACTAGATTCCTTCTTCTCAATGACAAACCCTTGGGATTCTTGAAGAAATATAAATCAACTTAATACATGTGAGGTTTACTTTCATTGGGTGCAAGGCTGGCAGCACCATCAACTTGAATTGTAGCAAGCCCTCTTTTTAAAACACCTCCAACTTGAATGGCCTTAAAGGACCTACTGACATACTTCTGACCGACTGAAAGTAATGACTTGGCTCTCAACATGCTTTTTCAAAAACGCAGCTGATCTGCTCTTATAAAAGTTGTCCTGGTGGCGTCGATAAATTTCGATAAGTTTGGAATTTCACGATGCTTGGGGCATAATTCCGTCACAGCCAAGTTAAGCTTTCGTGGGTGTGGTTAGATTTTATTTAATTGCATAGTCGAAAATTAGTTTATCTGTTGAGATGCACATCTGACCCTCCCGCTGCTCGATCTGACGAGATCGCACTTGCACCCAATCAAGGGTCGATATCGTGACCCTGCAATCAATCGAGATCGGATGATTCTTCATCAGTCGAGACTAGAGATGCTTCAGCTCAGCTTTGACTGGCTTCCAGCTCTTGGTCACTACAACCAAAACAAAAATTTTAAATATATTTAAATATAATAATCAAGTGTGAGTTAAAAGCCCAGAGCCAGCAATTGGCTACAGCTGTCCAGGGCTTGGCCGAAGCAATACTGTGGTGAACGCAAACGATTTTTGATTATTTGAAATTTGTAAATCCCCAAAATCATCTTTAATACTCAATCATCACAAATAAATATTAGTCTCTTGGTTAATCAATTATTACCAATATTATATATTTGTTGTTCACCACAGCAAAATCTTAGAGGTCATGCCTAATCTTATGTACTCATATTTACTGCTGCTGTTGTTGCCTGTGTGCCTGCTGCTGTGATGTCTGGTTCTGCACCTTTGAAGCCTTCTGTTGGCTCCCTCAGTTTCCCCCTGCCTCCTCCTCTGCCAGCATTCCACCCATACTATCCTCGGTTGATGGCCCCTGTCTAAATTTTTAGCTGTCCAGGAACTTCCTCGCTTTACCAAGGAAGGGTATAGAGCTTGACCTTATACTTTTGAAGTCTATGCTGATCAGTTCCAACTTGATGACTCTGCCCGCTTGACTGAAGTTGGCCATTTTCTCTTAGGCAAAGCCCGTGTCTGGCATCAAATGCCCAGGCCAAGCTTCACTTTGCCAAACATGATGTTGCAACTGAACCAATAATAGTTCATTATTTAGATTGAGGAAGACAACAGTCCAAATAAGAAGGATAAGAATAGTATATAAGACTTAGTTTATTAGTGTTGAAACCACAGGCTCGACCCGCCAGCAAGGTTCCAACCAAGCGGGTTCGTGACCCGCAATCTGATTACCTGGTGACTCAAAGCCAGACCAGGAAGTCAACTCAGATTACCAAATCAATCAACATGAACAAATGATGATCCCTCACGGTGGATACCTTGATTTAGCGCTTGACTCATTAGCAGGATCAAGCCACCCCCTCTTCCATCCAGCCGTGTGATCACCGATCATGTTCCTGCTATTCATTGATTCACAATAGCTATATAATCACTATCTCACAATAAAGATTATTATCAATCCTCTAAATATTCTTCCCCTTGTAACTTTGCTAAAACAGCACAGTTACGACATTGTAGCACAGGTAGGCTCTCCATCCTACCTTATCTTGAAAAATTCCGCCTGTTGCCCGCACACGCTGCAGCCAACAAATCCTCGACAGAATTATGTCTGGCCTCCCGCCTGACTGGACGCCGTATACTCCTGGTACCAAGATACCGGATGGTTTTGTTCTCTACCAAAACACAGTGATCCTGCTACCCGCCTTCAACGCCCTGTCTGCCATAGGGTTCTTCCAGGCACCCTCATCAATGCCACGACTAGCTGACAAGACCACCATGCCTGCCTATGTTGCACAAAGTCTTTGCAGAGCTGCCTTGGAACCCTTTGTGGGGGCCAACGACGACAATGCTGCCGCATGGATCCAGTCCACCCAAAGCAAGTTGGCTCAGATGGAGTGCCCACAGCGGTTTTGGATCACAGAGATTTCCATCCGTCTGACCCATGACGCTGGCACCTGGTGTGACAAATGGCATAAAGAGCACACAGACAAGAACTGGGACACCTTCAAACAGGACTTCTTGGCGCGGTTCGTGCTCAAGGATACAGCACTCATGATCATACACCAAGTAAAGAACCTGACTCAGACAGGCACCGTGAAGGAACTCACCCGCACCTACGAGGAACTCTGTCTCCGCGCCCCATCCGACATGGCCTTTGACACTCCAGCAACACACCTCATGTACTACGACGCTCTCAAGTCGCACATGATGAGACATGTGAACCTGGACCAAGTTACCAACCTACAAAGCCTGTACCGTAAAGCAGAAAAAGTGGAACAAACCTCCAACGCTCTGCACAAGGCACAGACTGGGAAACAAGAGAGACCCAAGGACTCACATTCAAGTGGGTGCTCCTCGCGACCACCTCCTGGAGGTAACGGCAACAACCACAACCACAACCACAAACCCACAGGTTCAAATGGGAATGGGAATGGGAATAACAGCCAATCAAATTGCACACATTTCCGTGTCACCACCACCCAAGGCAACCAAGACGAGGGAAAAGCCTGGGGAGAGCACTAAGCAAGCCATGCTCTCCCCACGCAACTCCTGACTTGCCCAACAATGAATACCGACCCAAGGACATGGACCAATGTCCAATGATCCAAGTGCCCTCGGAAGACCTGGTACTGTACACCATCGCCAGACATCCCAATAAATTGATGTCTTATCCTTTCTGCTTTTGCAGTTACACAGGCTTAGCACTATTGGACTCGGGCGCAGACTGAACTTTAGTCAATAGCAGCTTTGTGGAAAAATTCAAGCTGGCCAATAATCCTTTGCGGATTAAAAACGTGGTCCTGGCTGATGAACATCACATTGCTGTGATAAAGGAAACTGCCCCCTTCTCTGTCATGCTTGAGAACCTCCACTCCACCATCCAAGATCCCGTCATTGACTTCCCTAAGTTTGACATTGTACTGGGACTAGACTGGTTGTGGAGAAACAACCCCCACGTGGACTGGGCAACCTCAGTGCTGACCATCAAGCGCAAAGGTGTCAACCACCAAATCTACCCAGACTCTGTAGACCAACTCCTACGAGACCACGTCTTTGTACGCATCACAGAGACTTTGGATGAAAAGGAGAACCTGAAAGCTATTGACTGGGACTACTGTCAGTATGAAATCATACACTTCAAGGACCACCAGGACACCTCCACTGTGAGAGAGGGGGGCTAAACTAACTAAGTTTGGCTCTCATCCTGGTGTAACAAACCACCAGGATGCCATCCAGTGCAAAACTGGGATGGCCACTCAGAGAGGGGACCACAGGGAGGACACCGGGGACAACTGAGGGAAGTAGGTGTTCAAACCCATCAGTATCAGGCTGGTGAGCAACCAGGGAGTGCAAGTAGGAGTGAGAGAGGACACCTTGGAGAGCCCGGGGGGTACTGCATTCCTCTGGACCACGTCGGGGAGGGGAGGCATGGGAGGCACTACTTCTTCAGAAACGGGTGAAGTAAGGTCCACATTGTCCAAGTCCATATTGTCACAAGTCAGGCTCTTGACCACAGCCTCTCCAGAAAAGAGAAGACTGCTGGGGAGGTCCCAGAGACTGGCAGGATCTCTACCTACCAGATGGGCCAATGAAGAGATTTTCCCCCACAAATCAGGGGAGGTGGACCACAGAAGCAGCAAGAACGGAGCCAAGGAAAATACTACAAATTTAAGAGCTGGGAGTATCATAGGAAAATTCAGCACAAAATTTAGAGCAGGTTGGTATAATTTCTTGATAGAAAAAGAGAGTGAGATGTGTAACCAGGGTAGTCTTTAGCAGAATCTTTGAAAAGAGCAGCAGAACGGGTTTGGATGGCTTCACTATAGTCTTGGGAGCCTTGGATTGTAACAGCAAGTGAGAGCAGGTTCAAAAACAATGTTTTTAAAAGAAAATTCAAAATAATAGTAGAAATTATAAAGACAATCAATTGAAACTTTGGAATCCAAACTCTAATTTTGAAAGCAAGAACGGGGAAGACAACAACTAGGTAAGACAACACTAGTATAGGGGCCCAGAAGAGAAGCCAGGTTTGAAACCGGACGGCAGAAGGTAAGCTTAGAACAGAAGCTAACACACTAATCTTTAGGCTATAGGAACTCAAAAATGGGTTCCAAATAACACAAAAATTTAAAAATTAAAGTGCAGATGGCTCCAAACTTTAATGTTATTGGAAAATAGACAAGCAGGGGACTTGAAGTCCCCTTGCTTGCATAAAAGGGATGGCTGCAAATAAGATGGGTCACATGACAGTGGAACTAAATCCAATTGGCTGGAGGCAAAACTTTGCTAGGCAGGGGCAGGGGGACTGGAGGGTTTCATTCCAATTTCCGCGGTCAGATCTGATTGGCTGGAAGGGGCACTGGTCATTTTGAATTCACTTTGGTTACTCAGTGTCAATGTGGTGACCTCTGATTGGCCAGCTCTAATGGTTTTTAGAAGTGGGCAATACCAAGCTAATAAGTAGTCCAAATTAACCAGTGTTTCTTCCCAGGAGGGAGCAACCAAAGGCAGGGATTCCGCAGGATAGGCCAGCACAAACCTCTCATCTACCGTGTGAGCTAAATTATTCAAAGAATGAAGGGGTTTGGCGGGCGTTTTGGAACCTCTCTTGGTACGACGAGGGAAGATTGAGCAATCCAAAGCCAGAGGTGGCAGTGAATTTACATCCACACTGCAAGACCGCGACATTGTGGCCCGTCACCCAGAAATCTTTAAAGAGGTGTTGCCTGGGCTACCCCCTGAGAAACACATTCAACACTCTATTCAACTCAAGGGGGCTGTACCCAAGGCACGCCCCATCTATTGACTAACCCCAAACGAGGATGACGCCCTACGCGCCTATCTCAAGGAAGCACTGGAAAAAGGACTTATCCACCCCACACAGTCTCCCTTTGGGGCCGCCGTATTCTTTGTGGCCAAAAAGGACGGTACCTTACACCTGGTCACAGACTACCGCGCCTTGAATGAAGTCACCATCAAGAATTGTTACCCCTTACCACTAATTGACAATCTCTTTGACGCCTTGGGAGGAGCCTCTGTCTTCTCCAAGGTTGATCTAACCGCGGGCTACAACCAGATCTGTATCAAGGAGGAAGACATCCCCAAGACAGCCTTCCACACTAAGTATGGTTCCTACAAGTGTGTGGTACTCAACTTTGGCATGAACAATGCCCCGTCCACCTTTTTAACCTTCATGAACAAAGTGTTTGCGCCACACATAGGCAAACACGCCCTTGTGTACCTGGACAATATCATTGTCTACAGCCCCTTGGTGGAGCAGCATCACAAGGACCTGGAGGAAGTCTTTGCAACCCTGGAACAACACAAACTGCTGGTCAAGCCCTCTAAGTGCCAGTTCTTCCAAGAGCAACTACCCTTCTTGGGACACATAGTCTCAAAGGACGGCATCAAACCCGACAGTCAGAAGATACAAGCCATCTGCAAAATTCCACCCCCCAAGGACAAGTCAGAACTACACACCTTCTTGGGAATGGTGGCCTATGTACAAAGTTTCATACCCAACTGCGGCGTCTTGACTGCCCCCCTTGTCTTCCATAACAGGCGCCAAGTCCAAGTTTGTATGGACCCCCCCAACATGACCTCTGTTTCAGACATCTCAAGGAAAAGCTCACAACAGCGCCCATCCTACAATACCCCAAACAAGACAGAGAGTATCAGATGGAAACTGACGCTTCAGATGCATCCATTGGGGGAGTACTATGAATTAAGAATAGTGACGGTGACTTCCTGCCTGTAGCCTACGAGTCGCGCAAGCTGACAGATGGCAAGTGTTGATACCCTATCCACGACAAAGAACTACTGGACATTGTACACTGCCTAGTCAAATGGCACTGTTCCCTGGAACAACAGGAAGAATTCACAGCACTAACTGATCATAAGTTGCTCATCTATTTCAAGACACAAGCAAACTTTTCACGCCGCCAAGCGCGGTGGATGGAAATCCTAGAAAGGTTTAACATGCTTATCCAATATAAGCCTGGGGCCAAACTTGCCATGGCGGACACCCTATCCCGCCTGTATGTCCGCGCTTCTAGGGGTGAAAATGGGCTTGACCCAGACTGGCCTCTCCTAGTGCTCCATACAAAAGACAAAGGTTTCCCCGCAGGCACAACCAATATCACCAAAGAAACGGTCATCAAGAATGAACACCTCTTTGCTGATGTATACAGGACTCTTCACAGAAAGATGTTGGATGGCACAACCATTCCCTACATTCCCACACATCAACAAGTTGATACCATTATTTGCTACCACAGAGATCTTGGACATACTAAGAGCCAAAATCTATACAAATTCCTAAAACATAAAGCATGGTGGCCAACCTTATACCGCAATGTCCAGGAAGTGCTAGAACAGTGCGAGGTCTGCAAAAAGTTTGCCAGAAGCAAAACCCCGCCTAAGTCTGTACTCCCCATTCAAACCCAACTACTGTTCCAGGTATGGGCTCTGGACATTGTGGGCCCCATGCCAGGAAAGCACACCGACAAAAAATACATCATCATAGCCATCAATTTCGCGACAAGGTGGCCAGTAGCCCAAGCGGTGAAAACACACACCGGTAATGACGTCTGACAATTCATTGGCAAAGAAATAATTGGCAAGTTTGGAAAGCCAGAACTCCTGATAACCAATGGAGGCAAAGAATTGACCTCCAAAAACACCAACATGTACCTCACCAAAAATGGGGTCAAACACACCATCACAACACTATACCATCCTCAGGCCAATGAACGCGTAGAGCGGCTTAATGGTAGCCTCGTGCAAGCCTTAGCCAAACTCACCACCAGGAGACCTGAAGACTGGTATAAGCAGCTACCGACTGCATTACTTGTGTGCCAAACCCAAGTGAACAGATCCACCGGGAAAAGCCCGTTTGAACTGGTATACAGCATGCAGCCTAATATCATTCAAGCATTGACAGGACCCAAACTGGAAGTTCCAAGTCAAGTCCCCCCTTGCTCTGACCCTCAAGTAATGGAGGCCAACAGCAAACAAGCAGCCAAAGAAAAGGAACACTTATAAAAAACCTTTGTACCCATCCACCAGAGACATGAAGTTGAGGAAAAAGTCTGGGTCATGAATGTTGACAAAAGCAAATTACAACCCAAAAAAGTAGGGCCAGTGATAATCCTAAAGGTAAACAACAATAACACTTACCTTGTGCAAAGGCTCGGGAAACACAAGCAAGATAAGACATTACACCACAATCGCCTACAATCTTGCAAAGCGAGACAGAAACCACAGGAAACTGCCCTGCCAGCCACCAAACAACAACTGGTTCAATATGGCGCCCGGGCTCCTGACAACCTCCCTGACAACCTGCCTCCTGAGGGGGCCAATTTTCAGCCGGGGGGGGTGTCAAAACCGCAGGCTCAACCCGCCAGCAAGGTTCCAACCAAGCGGGTTTGTGACCCGCAATCTGATTACCTGGTGACTCAAAGCCAGACCAGGAAGTCAACTCGGATTACCAAATCAATCAACATGAACAAATGATGATCCCTCACGGTGGATACCTCAATTTGATGCTTAACTCATTAGCAGGATCAAGCCACCCCCTCTTCCATCCAGCCGTGTGATCACCAATCATGTTCCTGCTATCCATTGATTCACAATAGCTATATAATCACTATCTCACAATAAAGATTATTATCAATCCTCTAAATATTCTTCCCCTTGTAACTTTGCTAAAACAGCACAGTTACAACATTAGAGAATAGCATAATTAATATACTATATTGAGAAGCCACAAGGCCACCAGGGGGTGGCACAGTGACAGGTTCAACTTAAGGTTTGGGTTGGAAATACCTTGAGCAAGGGATCAGTGTGTCAAATTGGCAACACTCATAATTAAGAGATAATGTCCATAATATGACACTGTACTCAGATTGATCCATGTTGTTAGTCATGTTATGGGGCATCTTTTCAAGTGCTCCTATGTATTATGAGATATGTTAGCGGGCAGGGAGATAATCTCAGGTGCAACATTGGGAAGAAGTGCCACCTCCCTCCTGGAACTGGATATCCCTAATGAACTTATAATCACCTCTAAGTATAAACTGTTTCTCTTCCATGATGATGGTCCTGATGATCATAAGAGAACAATATGCTATGCCACCCAGGAGAACCTTAAGAGATTGATGGCAGCCAATATCTGGTTGGCTGATGGGACCTTCTCATCATGTCCCAAGATACTTTCCTAGCTCTGGTACATACATGGAAAGTATAATGATAAGGTCCACCAATAGTGTACTTTCTGATGTCAGGAGAAAATGAGGATGACTTTAATCATGCCTTGTAGATTCTAAAGGGGAAATGGGATCTCCTTCCCCCCACTGATGCCCCCACCTCTACCCTCAAGAGGACAAAGTCAAAAACACTTAGCCAACCTGATGATGAGGAAACATTAGAGCCTTATCATACCCACCTCCTTGTGGACTTTGAGCCTGCTCAAGCCAACACCTTCAAAAATGTATTTAAGAGCAAGCCTAATAGCTTCTTCTTTCACTTATGACAATGTTTTAGAAGAAATCTCCAGAGCTTCATTGAGATCAACAGACTAATCACTAGATCCGCCTCCCAGAAGTCCAAGGATGCTTTCAACTCCTTTTCTGCCATTGACTTGGTGAGAAAAGAGGACTCCAGAAAGATATATTAGGCCTTTAAGAAGAGCAAGTATATGGAGGGCAATGAAGTTATCTTTGCTCCATTTGTTGATTATTTCAAACTACAATGTTGAAAAACTTGAGAACAGACACCATGGTAGAAAAGAAAAACAAAATTGAATAGAAATAGTTCAAGTTTGTTAATATTAAGACCATGAAGACTATTTTTCCCTAGAAAGCTAGCACAACAAGTTTGCCAGCTGTGTTGGGGTGAAAACCCCCAAGTTCAATGACCTTATCAACAAGCTCAAAGTTGATCAGGAACCAATGAAACTATCTATCAGGAGTTTATAGATGGGTGTCAAAGTGTTTCCTAGAGTGGCAATAATCTCAACTGCTTTGAGATAGCCAAAAACCCCCTTCTATCCTATAGTTCTTCCAACTGGCTAACACATCTTGAGAATATTGCAAACATTCTCTAATAAGCCAAATAAATTTATGCATTGCTTTTAACTTTCTCTTAATTTTATGTTGTGACAATAAAATAATTTATCATCCAAATAAAGTTAAAGTAGTTTTTTCTAGAGTTTTATGTTATATGTTTAATTTAATAAAGTTACATATAAAATCTAGTTTAATTTTGATTTTGAAACCAAAATTATTTTTTAAAGAACAGCAAAATTAAGCCTTTTAAATATCTATTATAGTTTTTATTGCAGAAACAAACTACTTGGGGTCTCTTTAGTCTATTTAAAGATTTTAATATATATATCATTATATTAAAAAGTGTATATTTTTTGGCTTCAAAGTTAACTTCTAGAAAATCTATTTTTGCACTTTAGAACTAAGGAATTTTGACCTAAGGAACTTGCCCTTAAATTATATGGTCTTAATTTTATTGTAATCAGAAGTATTTTTGGGCAGTTACCAAGACCATTATACCAAAATAAAGAACTATTAAAATATATAAAAGTCTATGTTATCAGATCAGATAACTTTTGATTGCCTATTAAAATTTATTATTATATTTTTGATGTAAATTTATACATCTTACATGACTTCATTTTGTTTTATATCTGTGAAATTTTTGTTGTTGCTCTGTATTTGTTTCTGTTTGGTCCTTCTGTTGGTGCCTTGTCAGCATCATAAATGAATTATAGCTCATTATGGAACAATTCCAATATATTTTCTTTTTGTACCAAATTTTTGTTTGTAGTTTGAAATGTATTGTCTAACATTTGATTTAGTTTTGTTTTTCATTTGAGTTTTGTTGTGCTTATTATTTGGCCTTTTTTCAGTTCAACAAAAATATTCAATCTATTTGCAGCCTGGAACTCACATGACTTGTATTTCATTTAAGTCTGAGTTCTGTTTGCTTACAGATGAGGTATTTTGCTTAGTGCCACAGCATTGAAAAATAACGTAAAATTAAAACAAAAATGAATTGAGCATTTTTAATCAAGATTACATTAAATTGTGTTGTCATAGTCATTTTTATGTCCTTTTTTTGGATTCAAACCTCTAAAAGCAAAAAAATGTTAGTTAAACTTGCTTGACTATACCTTCCCTTAGTAGAATTTAGTTTTCTGGTTGATATGAGTACCCTTGACATAGAGGCTCTTGTCTGTATAGAAACCAACAATAAATAAAAGTGTATTCATTTTATATTACAAAACCTACTGTGGTGTTCCAGCTCATTGGTCATCATGACATGTCTAGGTTCAAAGCCATGTGCCGAATGGAAGGGGTTATCATTCTCCAGATGGGGCAACTTTTTGGGTTGGGGGTTATACCTGGTCTGCATAGAGGTAAATTTCTCTAGTACCTTTCCTATTACCAGGCAAGCATCTCCTCCATACACCTTGACTTCTGCTGGAGCAAGACCATCCTTGTTCTGATACAAATCCTTTGGAGAGTCTCTTGAACTATCCCCTATGAACTCATTGCCTCTGGTGGTCATCTCAAGGTGTTTAGAAAATCTCTCCCACTCCTTGTTTGATGTCTTGCTTGTTGCAAACCTTTGGCAGCTCTGGCAATAGACATCTTCTTCCCCTGAGCTAGGATAGAAAATGATATGTAGTTAATTCATTGAGAACTATGCACAACCAGGGATAATGAATGGTGGTTGAGAGTGACATTTATTCAATTCAGAAGGAAGATCCCCTTAGAAACCTTCTGTGATATGACCTGTTTTAGGAGGATAAATCTGGCTTGTCAAGTCAAGAAGTCCTTTCTTTACTTTTTTTATTCCTTGCACTTGGTTTTGGGCTTCCTGTCCTTTGTATTGCAGTCATGCTCCACGTCTTGGAGTCCTTATGCTGTGCTTTGCGTCTCACTTCTTGACCTGTAATCCCTGTGCTACCTTGCTCTTAGCCTGTTACTCCTTCCTGGTTCTCCTTCCTGGTGATCCTATGCTCCTGCTCCTATGTCTTGGGCTCTTTTTCTTAACTTATGGCTTTTGACATCCACTATATCCCCCTTGTTTCAGTCTATTTTCCTTTAAATAGCCCCTTGTTTCCTATGGTTTTCTTTTCAACTTCCTGATTTTCAAAGCTTAAACTATCCAGTTTTTCTTATTCTATAATACATTAAACTTATGTTCTTACTTCAGTCAATCAGAGAGGACTTTTTCCTGTCAATCCCATTATTTTTAGGCTTTCCCCCTTCAGTTTAACCAAGAGAAAACATTGATCAAACAGGCTTTTCCCTACAGCTAATCAGGCGCCTGTTTTACCCTGTTTTGCCAAAACAATTCTCTGGATGACCTGCTTTGTCATGAATGACATTTCAATACTTGTATTGAAAACCCAAGAGTTGAACCCCAGTCCCCAGAAGGCGGATCAAACCCTCCAGACCAGTCCAGGACCCGCCAATCTGTTAAGTCACAGACTTGATCCGGTAAATTACTCTGCAATCTGCCGGCCTACCACAGAGGATCCTCCAAGGACTACTCAAGTCACACAAAGTGGACAAGAAGCCGCCCACTTGCTAAATTGCATACCCGAGTTAACAAGTTACTCCAAGACCCGCCAGTCTCCCAAGGACAATTCCCCAAATGGTCATCAGATTGATGCCAACCTTGAGCCGCCAAAGACCCAAACCTATGCAAGGTTGCAGCTTGCCTTAAGGAGGTTAAAACAAAACCTATTTTTAACTCTGCCAATGACCACCAGCAATTGCCAGCATGCCGCCCAGAGAGGGTAGTGCAATTGAACTACTCAGGTAACATAGTGGACAGTGGCAGCGGAACAAAGCATTACCACTTCTATTCATCAGAACAGGCACTACCTGGATCTGCCACCCTCAAGACTCTAAGCCAAGATCCATGTCCCGCCAGTGCCTTGCCTGCAAACCTGAACCCTGCAAAGATTGAAGAAGCAAAGTCCCATGGTATAAAAACCCCGGCAGTATGGTGAAGACCTATATCATCATTTTTGATAATAAAGTTTTATGAACCTTTGGTTCAAACAAATCTTACCTTATCTATTCTTAGTGATCTTCCATCTTAATTCCAGTCAAGTAGACCACCAGGCTGCCGCCCTCTCCCGAGACCAATCTGCCAAATTGCCCCAGGCATTATACCGTCCCTTGGGAGCCCCTTTGGACCTGTGCACTTTACTGAATACCCCCAACCTAGCCTATTCACAGTACAACTTGGAGACCATCCTCATTGCTGACTCCTTGGCCAGGACTAGAGAAACCAAATACATAGGACACAAAGGAAAGTGGTACAAAAGGCTGCCAAGATTGTTCAAAGACAAGTACAATTATCTGCCTGCCTACTTTGTTCCCATGACTCCTCCCTTAACCCCACAACCAGACCGCCCACTGGAACCTACCGCTGCAGCTGAGACCACCTCTACCCAACTGGGTCATTATTTTAGGGATTAGGCCATTTTCTAATACACATGCTGCTCAAGTTGCAGCATAACACAGTTCAATTTTGAAAAAGTAACTAATTACACATTTTATATTTAAAACATTAATAACTCAATGAATAATTAATATTTTTTCATACTGTAAACTATCAAAATGAAGCTAAGAATCTTATCTTTCTATTGGTGTAAAATTTTTAATATGTATACTATACTCAATATTAAAGCAAAAGTAATTTAAAAGAGTATAATCCAGATTTTATTATATGATTATATCTTATGATATAAAGTAGATCACTTCAAAGCTAATAAATAATCTTTTTTCAATATACAACAGATTTTTTTTATTTAACAAAATTAAAGATAAGATTGAGAGCTTTATTTTTGCATTTTATTTTATTTAAAAAGCTCAATTATTTAGGATTTTATGATAGTTTGAAGTTAGGATGTTTTTATCACTGTTTAGATTGATTTTAAGGTTCAAGTGAGCTTTGAACCTCAAATTAAGTATTCTTTAAATGTAATTCTTTAATATTTTATCATTTTAAAATTATGCGGAAGAGTTACAATTAACTGAATACATCATTTTAATTGATTTGCATTGATTACAAAGAGGATATTTCTGTAATAATAATGCTTAGCTGCTTCACATATATCACTTGTGCATGAAAACTGGGTATTTAATTAATTCTGCAAACATAAATTCAAGTTCAAACTATAATAAAAGCTATCACACCATTTCTTTCAGAATGGTGTCATTTAGCTTGGTATATAAGAGCTAAAGCACCACAAAGCTTATAATCCAAAAGACCCCATTCAAAGGCCACATTCTGATCATAACCACTCCAACATTAAGGCACATTTCAGAGATCTGGCCTAATTACAGATTCAAAATACTACCATGTCCTCAGTTAAATTTACTTCTGCCATGCTACCCTTTTTTCCCTTGGGAGCTTCAACAAAAAGAGAGATAATTGCAATGTTAAAAAGGGCATTACTCTTTATTGCTGGTGATGATCTTGATAATTTCATCAAGCACTTCCTTACTCAAACTGAATTTAGGAAAGCTCAGTTCCTGCCAACTATTCAAAATCAAAAAGGCAATGAGTTCATTGAAAACTTAAAGGATCTCATGAAATCTTCTCCCCAAAAACATCTCCCAGCCTTGCAATCTCTGGTTGCTTCCAGTTAATCTTTAAAAGAGCTTAATGATATGGGGTTTAATATAACCAAAAGTGAGTTTAAATACTCAAGAAAAATAAATAAATAAATAAAAATAAAAATGTAAGTTTAAACAAAAAAGCCAAAAAATAATAACTATTCATTAAAAAAAGAAATAACTAAAAAATAATTAAAAAATTGCTGGAAAATTCTTTTGAAACAAGCCAGTTTACAAGAAAAGTGCCTGAAAAAATTTATAAAGATATAGAAAAAGAGATGAGTAATTACTCAACTGAAATTAAATACTCTCTACTTAAAACAAAAAAGAAATGTATGAAAATATGAAAATAAAAAATGAAATTTCAGTTTCAATTTCTACTTACTATAAATTAATCCCTAAAAATATAATAAAAAGTAAAAAACAAACTCATATGTGCAATATTTGTAATTTAAAAAATTCACTAGAAAAAAAGAAGGAAGAATGTGAAAGTAAAAACTTACCATTACCAGAATCTATAGACAATGGCTTAAAGACTATTAATCAGCACCAAGACTTTTATGTTCATCAAAATTGTGAATATAAAAAAGATATTAATGAACTAGATGATGAGTCTTGTGTTATAGTTATAGATTATAAAGAAAACTTAAAGGTTGGAGGTGGTCCAATTGAGACTAATAATTGTTTTTATTCAAAAAACCCAATCTCATTATTAGGGTTTGCATTAGTTTTTAAGGAAAACAATAAAATTAAATATGAATATCATGATTTTTTGTCTCAAATATTATCACACAATTCTTTATTTTCAGGTGAGTGTTTTATAAAAATTCTTAAATTAGATAGATTTAAAAAAATATAAAAATATAAAAGTATGGACTGATAATGGAAATCATTTTAGATCATATGAATTCTTATATTATCTATTTAAAGAGGCACCACAATACATTAAAGGGTCTATTAAATACAATAGATTTGTAGAATGTCATGGGAAAAGTATTGTTGATGGTCACTTTGGTGTAATATCAAAAACATTAAAAGAGAAAGAAAATCAGCTTTATATTAAGAATATAAATGATATTAAAAATATTTTTGAGCAAGAAGAAAAAAGAAAAGAATTATATAAATCAGCGCTATCAGGCTCAAATATTTCTCAAAAGTCATTCTTTTATATTTATGAGAGAAAAGTTAGGCCTATAAGGAGAGAGCTCAAAGTTAAAAATCTGCGCATTAATCTTTCATATTTGATGAAAGATGGGAAGTTGTATACTTCACCTTTAACATTTGAAAGTTTCTCAGAATATTCTGAGATAACTTATCATTTGAAATCACGTGATGATACCAGAGAAACAAAAATATCAGAAGATGCTAGTGGTGCATTAGGGCAAGTTCATGAAGTAGGGCAGCTTACTAGAGGGTGTATTTTAAATAGAGTTATCAGTCTTTCAAAAACAACAACCTTTTTTCTGAAACAAACTAAAAATATTTATGATGAGCCAAAGATAGGGTAATAGCATTTATAGCTTTGGGGCTGCTATTACTCTCCCATGCAACTCGTCATAAATATTTTTGGTTTGTAGTTTGTAGTAGCACTTAAGATATTTTCAGTAATACTATAAGTTGCAATTTTCAATTCTAAAATTGATGACTTATTTTTAAAAAAATCATCTAAGCCCAAGATCAATTAAAGTTTTGGAATTTGTTGATTGTATCTTAAGCTTTCTGAATAATTTGAATATGATTAATGTGATTAAGTTATGAAAGAATAATTCTGGCGCCTAGGCATAACAAGAAAAATAATGACCCAACTGTTTGGAGTACTCTACATTACTTTGACAGGTTTGGTGGATTCCGTGGTCCCCAACTCCGGGCCCTGGTCCTTACTCAGGTGATCTGTATCCTATATTATCAAGTTAGCACCCATTCTATGGTGGGCCCTACCCGCCGGCTCGGCCGCACCTCACACCAAGCTGCCCAATGCCTCTACCTATGACTGGCTTCCTGAAATGCTTCTTACCCTGGTTTGAAACTGTTGTCCTCTTGCTCTAGGAAAACCATGGCTCTGTGTTTCAAACGGTTTCCCTGTAATTCCTGTCACATTTTGCCGGATCAATTTGAACATTTCTGCCTATGTGTCACTTAATGAATTTTGTACCTTGATTTCTTCAAAGTTTCTCTGTGTTTCCTCATGTTCTTTCCCCTTTGAAAAAACTCAAAACCGTATGTTGCTTGCTTTACACCTCTCTTAATGCCCTGGCAAATTCCCAGCCTTTGTCCTCAGAGTTTTCCCATGCTGTTCTGCCTGCTTTCCCCTCTTTTTATTTAATTAACTTCTCAATAAACTCTTTATGTTTTTTCTTATTTCTTTTAATAATTTCTTTTATTTTGTTTAATAATTTTATTCTTTTAACTATTTATTTATTCCTTTTAATTCTTACTTCTTTTAATCCTCTTAATCCCTTTATTTTTTTATATCTTTAAATCTTTTTTGTTTCTTATCTCTTTTTATTTCCTGTTTCCAACCTCCTCTGATAGTCTTTATCTACTTCTTCTTCTTCTCCTTGTTCAGTATTACCACAATTGTCTTTCCCCTTTTCTCCTAGTCTCCATCAGTCAACACCTCAGACTCAGGCAATAAGTCTCCACAAGTGAATCAACTTAGACTTGACTCCCATCAGTGACCTATACCTTAGGCTATCAGTAACAGACACTCATCATGTCTTACTATTGTTTTTACTCACTCAAGTGGTTAGTTTGAGCTTTCAGGCACAAAGTAACCAACTTTACTTCCCAGAAATCTCTAAATCATCAAGTTCTGCAGCTGTTTCTCTGGACAGCCACCTCAATGATGGTTCTGGGCATATACAATCTTGTCTAGTAGCTTCAAGGTTTCCTCAAAGTTACTTGACAATCATGGAGAGAAACTTTACCCCTCCTCCCTAGGTAAAGTTGTTCAACTGCACCTTCCTTACAGTTGGTCCTAAGATCCCAGAACTCCTCTAATGCATCCCTTTCCAGCTAGCCAATGTAAGAGAGGGGGCTAGACCAACAAAGTCTGGCTCCCATCCTTGTGGGACCAACCACCAGGATGCCATTCAGTGCAAGACTGAGATAGCTGCTCAAAGGGGCCTCCCAAAGGAGACCATCTGAGAAAGGGGAGGGAATTATGCATCCAAGGTCATGACCAGGGCCCCAGTAAGCAACCACAGAAAGCAATTTTGGGTGGGAAGGGCATCTGGATTTAACGCGGGGATTTGGTGCAAGGAGGGTAGGGAGGGAGCTGAGACTGCTGTGGGGAGAGGATCAGCCAAGTCAGAAAAAAGGGGGTTCAGTTGTTCCAGATTCTGGAGGGGGTGACAATCCCTCATGGTAAGAGGCTGACTTAGGAAACAGAACATATGATGCTAAGTTGGTGGGGACCTGGTTGAAATGACTGATGGTATTAAAAAGCAGACCAGGAGCAAAACCAGGAGTTTGAGAAATCAGGGAAAGTTTGTTCCAAAAACCAGGGCTGAAGGACCAGAACAATAGGGAGATAGGTACCAATATCCACATAGCCACCTTGTGCCAAGGAGACAACATGATCTCAGAGGGGTCCTTTTAACTAGAACTTCCAGGCGGACAGACCGAGTGCACTGGGAAAGTAACAATAGCATGGACCAGGTTTGGATTTCCCTGGATCGATTTCCAACAAAGAAACTACGGGCGGGCGGACAGGCGGACCAGGGGAAAGCAGGTGGGGGGACAGCAGCGGGAGTCAGGACAATTAACCTTTATTATTGAATAAAACTTTAAAATACAAAGAGTTTTTACAAATTCAGGAGTTTTATTCAACAATTGGAATTGGTAAGCAAGGGTCCTGACAGCCCATGCTTCCATTATATGCAGAGGGGGGGTGATTGGGCCGGGAGTTTTGAAAGGGGGCTATCAGAAAGCAATCTAAAGGGGAGCTGTTAAAAGCCATTGGTCAATCTTTTGCTGGTTTGTGACCAAGAGAATAGGAGCAGCGGGCCCAGAAGTAGGGCTCAGTCCCCCAATTGGCTAGGAGCCTTCCAGAGACTCAGGGTGCACATTTTCCCTAATGCCTTCCTCTGACGTCTCACCCGGAGGGCTCCTGAACCCAATTATTTTGGACCAAGGGACTTCTGGGCCAGAGGAATTGGTTGCCTGGGATACCACCAATTGCGGGATTTGATACCCAATTTTTCTGGGCCGCGGGTTAAGCCTACCCTGCACCATGTGGCCCACATTTTCCTGTTGACCCACCAGTTGTCTCAGAGCAGGGCGACACCAGGACAGCAAGCAATCTAGATGAATTAGAGTCTCCTCCACAGTTGGAGGGGACTCCAAAGAAAGGATTGGGGCTTTGGCCAGGAAGGCCAACACAAAGTGTTCATCTACCGTATGAGCCAGATCCTCCAGGTTTCAGAGGGGGTTTGCCTGCATGCGGGCCACTTTTTTTGACGGTCTGGGAAAAACATCCCAATTCATGGCTAAAAGTGGGCCACAGAACTTTACAGCCAGGCCCTTATCATCATTCATTGTATGAACCCGCGGCCTTCTTGCTCTCTCTTCCTGGCTTGGATCTCTCATCTCTCTTGACTACAACTTACATACATCAACAAAATAACCAACATTTACCTTTTTCTAGGTATTTAATCTTTATTGTGGCCAAATCAGCCCTTTCCTGTAAAAATGCCCCCATGTGAATTGCCACATCTACGCTTTTGCTATTGAATTCCTGTGAAATTGGGGCAGGAAGATAATCTGTCAATTTTTTTCAGTCAAATTTGTTTCAACTATTTTTTTTCATATGTAAAATATTTAGTTTTCAAAAATAAAAAAGTAAAGCTCAAAAATAAAGAAAGTATATTCTATAAAAACTATTTTTTACAACTTTTAATGTTTTATTTTATGGCAGTTAATTTAATTTAATTAGAATTTTATAAGGTAAAAAGTTAAAATTAAGTCTCTTAAAGACAAGAAAATGAAATTAAAAATAATTTTACGATTAAAGAATAGCTTTTATTAGTAAATAGAGATATATTTCTTTGTTTATTGTAAAGCTATTTATTTTTTTAGGAGGAAAAAATGGTTGGATCAAATTTGACAGAAAATCTTTTGATGGAAAAAATTGAAGGAATATCTTTCTGCCCCATAACAATGTATTGGAATTTATGAGGCTAGTATGTTTCTGTATAATGGTGCATCTGATTTGTATATCTTTTATGGGATGGCTTTTTATCAAAGAAATTATTTAACTGAAGTAAATTATTTTGGCTGTTTGAAGATATCTGCTAGAATGGTGGCCACTATTAATACTAATTTTTTGAAGTATTAATAACTAACATAGTTTAATAAAAAGAGCAAATTAAAATCAAAATAAAGTGCGCATGAGCTTGTAAAAGTTTATTGGATTACAAAATAGTGCAGTCGGGACAAGGGTCGCGGTAGATCATGGCAGCACGGCGCATAAGCTTCTTGTTCTGAAGGACAGCATTGGCTTGGTCAATGTCATCGGCTGGAAGTGTATCAGCAGCTTCTTCATTGGCAGTTAAATGAGTTGCAGAGGGCATCTGTTCAGAAGCGTTTGTAATGCCAGATAGTAAAGCTTGTTCATTAAGAGGACGAGCAACGACAACACCAAGAGTAATTAAAGCAGCAGTTTTCATTTTTTACTTGTATTATTTCAAACATTGGTTTATATATCATTTTTACTAGAGACTGGATCGTAACCTAAGACAATGGCTGATACAATGATCGAAAAACAGTTTTCAGGTGAAAAGGAATGTCGATTCATGGCCCCAGCAAATTAAATTTAATACACAATACGATTCAGTCCACCTTTTACTTGAATATATATCAAACTAAAATCAGGATCCATTATTAAATTGGTCCATTTTTACTTTAATTATTTGTATTATTCGTTACAAAGAACAAATTGACAAACCTATTTTGGATTGAAACCAAAATCAGATCCTGAGCCATCTTGAATCGCATTGTTTAATTGATTGGGGTTTTCGTTATATTTTCCACTCCTTGATGATGTATTAAATAGAAAATTAAGACCTATTAGCTATCACATATAAAATCTATTCTAATTTCTCCTTGACTCGAGAGTGTTTTCATTGGATTTATTTAATAATCTGAAACTACAAAATTAAACATTCCCCAGACATTCAATCATGCACGTCTTTTATTATAATTGTAGTTTGTCAACCATTTGCTGCTTTTTACTTTACCAGATGAATCTAAATTCGTATGACGTGTATAGGGATGAAAATTATAATTATTTTCCTGTGAAAATAGCGAATAATTTAATAAATTAAAATACTTAATGTGATTCCAGAATGTATGAAATTCAGAAATAGGATATATAAACCAATGTTTGAAATAATACAAGTAAAAAATGAAAACTGCTACTTTGATTACTCTTGGTGTTGTCGTTGCTCGTCCTCTTAATGAACAAGCTTCACTATCTGGCATTACAAAAGCTTCTGAACAGATGCCCTCTGCTACTCATTCAACTGCCCATGAAGAAACTGCTGATACACTTACAGCTGACGACATTGACCAAGTCAATGCTGTCTTTCAGAACAAGAAGCTTATGCGTCGTGCTGCCATGTATCACCTCGACCCTTGTCCCGACTGCACTATTTTGTAGTCCAATAAACTATTACAAGCTTATGCATTTTCATTTGATTTAAAATGTTATTCTATAAATATGTAATGTATTAATGCTATAGATGATTTATGTTATTAGCATTGCCCACCAAACCATCAAATTTTATTCACTAGCCAAGACTAAATCCTACAATTCAATTCATACTTCTGGTGCTTAGTTCTCCCATGAAATCTATATAAACCATATATATTATTGTACAGCAGCAATACAGCCTCTTTTGTAAGTCAAATGTAATTTTACAGGGGTTCTATAGAAATTTGTTAATTATTGTTGATACTAAAATCAATTTATTTAGATTAATCAGTGCTGTTTCACTTTAAAAGTAAAATCTGTTTATCATAATTAGAACTGTTAAATGCAACATAAATGGTTCTTAATCTGAATTCCATGTTTTTGCCATGCCAAAACCCACATAAGTCAGCCATAGACTCAACTTAATACATTACCTAATCAGGGTAGCCATTAATATAAACCATCAATGATGACTCCACCTATTGTCACAGTATTGTTTCTACAAATGATGTTCTTGGGGTATCATTACCTTTCCTCATAAATCAAACCAAAGATATTTATTTCAGGGCCACCAACTAGAATCAAGTTATAAGGCTATTAAAGCTTTTTGTAATCTTTAATAAAGCTATAATTACCCAGCCTATTTATTGCCATATGTCCTTAATCTTTACACAGATTAATTATATAAAAATTTGAATGTGTATTATTATTATGTCTAAAGGAGTAAATTTAGGCACCATGACTAATTCTATTGGATATATACTCCTGAGAAGTATATAATACAAAATAAACAAGAAAATAAAAAAGATAGTGCTGTTTTTATCAAGTATACAAGAGTTTTTAGTTTGAAAATTAAGCCGCATATCTACAATTTATATCATGGCAGTCATGGGGCTTGTACTAATCTTTTTCCTTTTGGGGCTCAAATTTCTGATCCTAGTATAGTATGCGGATGTGATGTGGATGCTCTTTTTACTCAGCAATCAAGTTGCTTCTTTAGAAAATGGTTTCCCGAGAGTGATCAATCAAAGATGTTATAAAATTGCCCCCTGGGGTCTTGGAAAGCAGAGGTTAGTGAATTTTATTGATGGTATTTAGGAGTAAGATTTTCCTTGATTCAGTTTTTCCTTGGATACTGTTATTTGGGAATTTTTTTGCTTGTTTTGATTTACATAATCTGAGCTTGATGTGTTTCATTATTTTAAAGCTGTTTGTACATTAATTCATTTGATAATGTATGTAAGGTCTAAAGGCTTGGGGATAATTGTTATAAACTAGAGCCTTTAACCCAAGAATGTTTATATTTGTCAAATATAGAAAGGTAGACAAAGTTTTCAATAGTAACTGAACTAAGGCTCCTAAGAGCTTATATGAAGTGAAATAAGGACTGAAACGGTTTATTAACCCTAGGAAGATAAAATAGAGACAAGTCTTAATGACTGACAATTTAGTTAAAAAGTCAATTTCTAAGTCTGGAAAATGGTCTGCACTAGCAGGAAGATTAAAACTATCAACAATTAAATTGTGAGTGTTACTGTAAAAACTACCTAACTGGTGAAGAAGAAAATCAAAAGGAATCATGAGCTAAGATGAGCTAAGATAACAAATAGAAAGAGGAAACACAAGACACAAAATCTAACAAGTACCTTTTTGGGGTGCAAGTCAAACAATCTCAACTTAAGTTGAGACTGAGTAAAACTCAGGCTTTTATTCAAGACTGGGTTTTGAGGTAAAAGTAAAGGGTGTGGGGACTAACCAAGGATAGTTAGTTGGTTTTAAGGCAAGAAAAACAACTATGAGCACATGTTTAAAATTTCTTAACTTAAAAAGGTTAAGACAAGGAAAAGGAAAGAACAAGGAAGCCAATGATTAATTGTTTGCTTAAACCTAGAAAAGCGGAGGCAGAAGAGCGTGAAAACTTGGTCCAAGGCTGCTGGCGTAATTGGGAAGGGAAGCAGAGCAAAAGCAAAAGCAAAAGGTAATTGAACTCGGACTGAATTTAAACTAACCCAGCATATAGGTACCAGGTTTGAATCCCATTTGCAAAAGGAAGGTAAGTTTGAACTTGAAAACTAACTGTTAATCTTTAGGTTAATTGGCCCAAAAAGTAAGAGAATGAAGAGGGGAGCTTTGAGGAATTGTAAAAATTGATAAAGATCCTAGCTAAAGAATTTTAAAAGGACCAATTGTAGTAAATGAAATACTGGTAGCAAGAATAAAATGAAGGAGAATCCTGACAGTACCCCCCTTAGCTGCTAGTATGAAGATCCTGGTAGGCTTTAATTAATTGTTGGCAGTGGGCCAGGTTTTCTTCAGATTCCCAAGTGGAGTCCTCAAGCTCTTAACCTTTCCATAGGATAAGGTATTCAATGCCAGACTAGAGGGTGCAATGAGATAGGATTTCCTGTACCTCATATTCTTCATATCCTTGGAGGTGAAGAGGTGGGGGTGAAGCCTTTGATTGGTGACTGGGAGGAGGTTGTATTAGCTTCAGAAGAAGTGAAGATGGAAAACATTGTGGATGCAGAAGTGCTCAGGAAGAGATAGTCTGAAGGCAGTAGTTCCAATCCTTTCCTTTACTTGGAAAGGTCCAATAAAGCAGGGACAAAATTTGTGAGAGGCAACAATAACCGGGAGATTCTTAGTTGAAAGGAGTACCAAATCTTCAGGCTGAATCTTGTTGCCTGGAATTCTTTTCTTGTTGTAGTGCTTCTTATAGTCTAAGATGGCAGACTGGAGGTGGGCAACAAGTTGGGTCTATGTTTCCTTGATTGTGGTGGCAAGTTTGGCTGCAAACTGTGAGCAGAAATATCCCTGCAGGGAGGAAGGAAGGAGTGTACCCAAGATTTGCTTGGAACGGTGTCATGCCAATAGATCCGTGGTATGCTGAGTTATAGGAATATTGGGCAATGGGGAGAAGGTCATACCAATTGTCTTGCTTCTCATTGATGAAACAATGGAGGTACTGGTCCAAGGTTTGATTTGTTCTTTCAGTTTGTCCATCAGTCTGTGGGTGATATGCAGTGCTGTAGAGAGAGTTTACCCCAAGAGAGGCCATGAGATCTCGTCAGAATGCAGAGGTGAACTGGGGGCCACGGTCAGAGACTATGTCACAAGGGACTCCATGATGAGAGAAAATATACTTAACAAAAGCTCAGCGGTTTGTTTGACAGTGACAGTTGTGTGGCAGGGGCAGAAAGAGGCTTCCTTGGAGAAGCAATTGACCACTACTAAGATTGCATCATAGCCTGCAGGCAAGGGTAGCTGGGTAATGTAGTCCATAGAGAGGCTTTGCCAAGGACCTTCAGAGATTGGAAGGAGACAGAGTAGACCAGATGACTTGGAAGTGTGATTCTTGTTTCTGAGACATACTAGGCAGCTGGCAACATATTACTTGGTGATCTTTGCCATCTGTGGCCACCAATAGTGTGACTTTATAAGGGCCAAAGTTCTTTTATAACCTAAGTGTCTGTCAGGAAGAGAGTCATGGAATCCAATCGTGATTTGCAACTGCAAGTCTCTATTGGGTACCATAACCAGTTTACGGAAGAGAAGCAGGTTGTTCTCAAGTGAATACTCCAAGGGAGGCATTGCTTTGGATAGCAGGTCCTGGATAATCTTGTTGGAGGCAGGGTCTTCTGATTGGGCCTTCTGGATGGAGTAGGTGTCTGGGAAGTTGAATAAGGTTGAAAAGATCTGGTTTATGAAGACAGATGCAGGGAGGACTGCTTTGGTGTTGAGACATTCATATTCAGGGTCAGAGTCAGCAGTTGTAGGGTGGCGGGAGAGTAGGTCAGGGAAGATGTTGAGTGATCCATTCTTGTAAGTGATGATGAACAAGAAGTTGGTAAGTTTGATCACCCATCAGGCATGTCATTGTGATATGCAATGGGCTTGAGTGAAGAAAAGTAAGTTCTTGTGGTCCGTGAAGATACTAACGGGGTCTGAGGTTCCTTCAAGGTAACGGCACCAATGCTTGAGTGACTTGATAATTGCAAGCAGTTCCTTGTCGTGAACAGGGTAGTTCTTTTCAGCAGGAAGATGCTTCTGACTGTAGTAAGCTACAGGGTAGAGCATACCATCCCCCCATGCTGAAGAAGGACAGCATCAACAGCATAGTTGCTGGTGTCAGTCTCCAGGAAGGAGGGTTTGTTGCTATTGGGCATGAGCAAGACCAGGGGAGTGGCAAACAGGTGGCGGATCCGCTTGAAGGAGTCCTGTGCTTTGGCAGACCATTTGAACTCAACCTTGGTGGAAGTTAGGTTTGTGAGTGGAATGACAATACTGCTGAATCCAGGGACAAATTTGCGGCAGTAATTAGCAAGGCCAAGAAAACCACAGAGTTCCTTGCGGTTCTTTGGCACTGGCCAAGAGAGGATGGTATTGATTTTGCTTGGAGCAATGGCAAGTCCTTCCTTGGTTACAGTATATCCAAGGAATTCTACACTTGTCTGGAAGAAGCAACACTTAGAGAGTTTGCAGTACAGATGGTACTCTTGAAGCCTAGCCATGACTTTTCTCAGATGATCAATGTGGTTGGCAGTATTCTTGGAGTATATAAGAATATTGTCAAGATACACCACCACAAACTCATTCAGGAAGGGAAGGAGGACCTCGTTTATGAGGGCTTGGAACGTTAAAGGTGCATTGTAAAGGCTGAAAGGCATAACCTTGTACTTGTAGAAGCCAAAGGGGGTGTAGAAAGCAGTCTTTCACTTGTGTCCCTTGGTAACACGGATCTGGTTGAAAGCTGCACAGAGGTCAACCTTGAAAAAGATCTGACTGCCCAAGAGGCAGTCTGTGAGGGCTTTGGCAGATGGAATGGGACAGCAATATTTGATTGTGACAGCATTCAGGGCACAGTAGTTGATGCATGGTTGTTTGGAGCCATCAAACTTGGCAACAAAGAAGATAGGTGAAGAGCAGGGTGACATAGAGCAAGTGATGAAGCCTTTACTGAGCTTGTTGTTGATGTATTCCAAGAGCAACTTATTGTTGGCATCAGATAACAGAATGATTCTACCCCAGGGTGGATTTGTTCCTTTGGTCAAGTTGATCTGGATGTTGTATGGTCTGTGAAGAGGTAGGTTGCGGCATTACATGTCACTGAAAACCTCCTTGTAGTTGCTTATGCAGAGAGGGATTCCATTTTTGGCCAGGGCTGTCTCTAATGAAGGTTAGATAGTGCAGGAGTTTAGCATATTGAAGTTCCAGAAACTATTTGGTAGCTGTTGTTTTCTTAAGAGGTCTAGGGAGCAGGGAATATTGTATGCATAGAAGTCAACCTTGCGTTCTTGACATCTGACAGTGAGGCCAACCTCCTCACACCAATTAATCCCAAGGTAAAAAGGGAAGTTTAGTGAGTCAGAGCTGACAAAGTGAGAGTGGAAAGCGGACTTCCCCAGGCGGAATAGAATGGGTGGCTTAATCTCAAAGGCTGTTACAGGCAAATTGTTAGGACCACAGGCGTCAATCCTTGAACCAGGCGTGAGATTCAGAGCTTTGGCTAGTCTGGAGTCAATGTAGTTTACATTGGCACCCATATCCAACAAGGCAAAAGTCTTGATGTTGGAGACAGGGCTATGAATCACAATCTGGATGAAAGGCAGAGAAGACTTTCCAGGGGTTTGAATGTTATTGGTCTGGGTATGGTTGGGGTTGACTGTGGAATCTGATGTTGTTTTATCCAGTGTAGGCTCTTGTTCCAGGCTTGGGCAAGGAACTTGTCTAGGATCTGGGCAGTTTGCCACCAAATGGTCAGCCTGTTCACAGTAAGAGCACAACTTATTTAGTCATCTGTGAAGGGCTTTGGCGGCAGTTAGACGGTACTAGTCACTCTCCTTTTGTTTTTAGGCAGAGGCAGGTGAAGTGTTGGATGGGCTTACAGTAGGAAAGGATTTAAAGGCGTTTGTCAGTTGTGTGGTAGGCTGGTTGATGGTCGGGACTGGACAAGGCTGAGGTGGCTTTGATATAGTTCTCAACTTCTTTTCCCATTTGGAGACCGTCTTCATGAGTGGCTCCAAATCTTCAGGGAGGTTGTGGTGGATTAGAAAAGCTTTGAGATAAGGGTTTAAGCCAAGCATATAAAAGTCACAAGCTTCAGAGTGAGTAGCATTTAATTGAGATTGGATTTCACAGAAACACTTGTTGTAGTCAGTCAAAGGCCCAGTACCTTGGGTGCAGTTTGAGAAGCGCGTGTTTGGGACGGCTGTAGAATCCTCTTCAATTCCTACCTTGGCAGTGTGTGCAAGCAGTTTGGATACAAATTGGTCATAGCTCTCAAGGATGGAAGGATCAAAAACAGATGACTCACAGAACCAACTGCACATAGGGCCCTTGAGTTGCTTTGTAAGGTAGATAACCTTTTGAGAGTCTGAGTTGAACTCCAAAGGATATGCTAGGAAGTGGGCTTGTGTGAAAGCTAAAGAATTGAAAGTGCTATCTGTTGAATTATATAGTTGCTTAAACTTAGAGATGTTATTTAGTATAACAGTCTGACTATGGGAAGTGAAAATGCTCTCTGTATTATCCTTATCAATGGGAGACTTATTCTTAAAGAATAGAAGTGAAATAAGATATAATAAAAAGGACAAAGCTAAGATGAAAAATAGGATAACTTCTAAAACAAACAAAAGAATGGTTGAGAAAGAAAAGTTTAATTCTGGCATATTGCCATGAGAAGTTGAGATAATGTAAGGTCTGAAGGCTTGGGGCAAATTGTTATAAACTAGAGCCTTAACCCAAGAATGTTTATATTTGTCAAATATAGAAAGGTAGACAAAGTTTTCAATAGTAACTGAACTAAGGCTCCTAAGAGCTTATATGAAGTGAAATAAGGACTGAGACAGTTTATTGACCCTAGGAAGATAAAATAGAGATCAGTCTTAATGACTGAAAATTTAGTTAAAAAGCTAATTTCTAAGTCTTGAAAATGGTCTGCACTAGAAGGAGGATTAAAACTATCAACAATTAAATTGTGAGTGTTACTGTAAAAACTACCTAACTGATGAAGAAGAAAATCAAAAGGAATCATGAGCTAAGATGAACTAAGATAAAGAATAGAAAGAGGAAACACAAGCCACAAAACCTAACAAGTACCTTTTTGGGGTGCAAGTCAAACAATCTCAACTTAAGTTGAGACTGAATAAAACTCAGGCTTTTATTCAAGACTGGGTTTTTAGGTAAAAGTAAAGGGTGTGGGGACTAACCAAGGATAGTTAGTTGGTTTTAAGGCAAGAAAAACAACTATGAGCACATGTCTACAATTTCTTAACTTAAAAAGGTTAAGATAAGGAAAAGAACAAGGAAGCCGGTGGTTAATTGTTTGCTTAAACCTAGAAAAGCGGAGGCAGAAGAGCGGAAAACTTGATCCAAGGCTGCTGGCGTAATTGGGAAGGGAAGCAGAGCAAAAGCAAAAGCAAAAGGCAATTGAACTTGGACTGAATTTAAACTAACCCAGCATATAGGTACCAGGTTTGAATCCCATTTGCAAAAGGAAGGTAAGTTTGAACTTGAAAACTAACTGTTAATCTTTAGGTTAATTGGCCCAAAAAGTAAGAGAATGAAGAGGGGAGCTTTGAGGAATTGTAAAAATTGATGAAGATCCTAGCTAAAGGATTTTAAAAGGACCAATTGTAGTAAATGAAATACTGGCAGCAAGAATAAAGTGAAGGAGAATACTGACAATGTATATGTTTTTGCGCTTGACTTTCATGACTATACTTGATCCTACTAATCCAGGGTCTAGTTTTATTGGTCAATATTGATACTCATATTTTGCCTCTACTATGAATTGCTCAACTTATAGTGATATAATACCTCTTTTGACTATTTCTGTTTCCTTATTGATTTGATTATGTTGTGCTCTTTGTATGCTTGGGATGTACACATTCAATATTGTCATAACTGTGCTGTTTTGGCAGAGTTACAAGGGAAAAATAATAGAAGACTAGATAATATTCTTTATTTAGAGATAAATATTATATATAGTCACTGCAAATCTGGATAATGGGAACATGATTATGATGATCACTCATTTGGATGGTTAAGGGGATGATTTGATCCTTGTAGAGAGTCAAGCACTGAATCAAGGTATCCATTGTGTGGGGATTACTATCTGGTCAAGTTACTAGGTTTAGAAATTCAAGTCACCTTCTGCATTTGGCTTCAGGTCACTGGGAAGTCATATTTTGGGTCTCAAACCCATTTAGTTGGAACCTTGCCAGGGGGTCAACCCCGTTGTTTTGACAGTATCAACTTTGGCAGGATTGCTCAAGGTACTTGTTGTCATTGATAATGGTTGGCTTATGAATGTGTTTTGATTTACTTGAGTATATTAGACTGTCAGAGAAGTAGGAAGTATGTCTGCAAAAAGAAAGATATTTGAAGATAACTTACTGAGTGCTTCTACTAGAGATCCAATAATATTTTACTTTACCATTAGCCTTAGGGTGGTAAGGAAGGAAATTGTGGTGAAGTCAACTCCCTGGTACTTGACACTTTGTCAAGTACCAGGGAGTCAAGTGCCGCATATGTGAATCTATTAGTATTTTTGGCTTAACTGATTTTAAGCTAATTTTTACTAGTAATATAGGGGGTTGAAAACAAAAAACAAGTTTTAATTTACTCGAATTAAACTCTGTTTAATCATTTGGTTAGCTAAAAGACCAATTTAAGGGACAATTTATAAGTAAATTTACTAGCAAAAATGAAAAAACCTGTGTTTGACACTCTAAAAGAAAAAGTGACCAGTTCAACACTTTTTAAGCCAACTCTTAATTTTATTAATAAAATACATATGCACTTATAAATAATTTGCTATTTACTATTATATTTTTATTATTAGTGTCCATAGTTGTTGTTTAAGCTCCCAGGCACCACTATACTGGATTTAGTGGTATAGACATTAATCAAATACCTCACCTGTTTTACATTATGTCATTCCCAGGTTTGTGGATTAAGTAGTGCCACATAAATTAAGCCCAATTTATTAAGAAATTTCATATGTAATTTATAAAAAACGGAAATTTGACTCCCCCTTGTTTGACACTATCCACACGCCACATAAAGGGTTTTGGATTTAACTAATCAAAGGCTCAGAATTAAGGCTAAATTAATAAGTGACACACTATGAGTGCCACTCAACACCCATCCACTTGACACTTTAACTTGGGGATTAGTATATAGAGCTTTTTAACATTTTAACCAAAATTATGGTAAATAATTCACTCCCAGCTCCTCCCAGCATAACTTAAACACTAGTAAACACCTCCTCATTCACTTATTTTTTTAACTTATGTTGTATTTTTTATATTTGAGCATATGAAACTGCCTTGCTTTTGGGTTAACTTTCAAACCCATTTTAAATTTAAGCAAGTTTTATGTGTAAAAAAACATAGTGAATTTGATTTTTCTGCTTGACTCTGGCATAATTGACAGTGACAAACTTGACACTTTACTATGCTTTGATTTTTTAACTCCTAATAAAAAATTCCACATAATAATTTTTTGCAATTATAATCTACTACTCTTCCTTCTACTCCCCAAATAATTCTTATATACCTTTTTTGATTTTTAATTATACTTTTACATTGATTTAGCACTAAGATGTTATGCTGAACCTAACATCTTTGATGTAACATAATAAAATCACTTATTTTCTATGTTTTAACCTTCATATCTATACTTTGAGTTTCTATCTTGCTTCTATTTACTTTGCTATGTTTCTTTTTCTTGTTAAAAAACTTTTTTGCATACTTTTTACTTAACTTTTGCTTTGCTTTACCTCTTTGTGTTTTACATCTTTCATACTGTTTTATTTACAAAACTAAACTTTCCTTTAGCCAAGATCAAACAAGAACAATAAGCCTACCAAGCGCCAAGCTTCCAAGGGCTCTAAAAAACCAGCCACCACCCCCAAGCGTGTAAAGAAGCCTGAAAAGGCAAAGTCTCCTACTCCATCTCCCCCACTCCATCTTCTCCCACACCTCCCCCCTCCACCCTCATCTTCTACTTTCTCTTCATCTTTCCCCAAAAATCCTCCCCCAATAAATCTGACAATGATCTTACCAATCATTTTTTTTACCACTTATAGGCCAACTCCAACTCCACTAAGGAGCGCCATACCAAGAAGGCAAAGGCTGCCAAGGAGCCCACCTCTTCTTATGGTAAGAAAAATGAGGCATCCAAGCAGGCCTTGAAGAACCCTTCCCCTCCCCCTCCTAATAGCTCTTCCTCCCCTCCCTCATCTGACCCCCAAGATGAGCCTGAGGAGTACTCCAAGAAGCTCAAAGCTTCTGGCCACGTGGCTTGGGATCCACTGGCCATCCACATCATCTGCAATGTGGACAGAGAGTTCAAAGTTCCCAAGCGCTTCCCCTGTTTTCCCTCATCATGTCAGTAAAGGGCAGCTCTGGCTAAGTTGCTGACAATTACATCTTTAACTGTGTTGCAACATCTTTGATTACTCCCTCTCAGGGAATTAACGCCCCAAGTAGTTCACCAAACAAATCACCAAATGGCTCACCAACTAATCAATAAGCCGGTGAGACTCCTATCATTCAACCATCTATTACGGGGATCACACCATCCAGATCCTAAGCGGAACACAACTTGAATAAGCCTTGTGACTTAAGAGGAACATTACTTAGATAAGCCCCATGACCTCCATGACGTACATGGATGGTATGTGGCTTCCCATGATACTATATAATATTATATATTCTACCCAATAAAGTATCATTTTTCTCTTAAATCTTCCCCTTTATCTTGTTTATTATACTTCTCAGAAGTATAATCTTGACAGTGGTAGCACAGGTAGGTTATTCATACCTACCCAACTTAAGGAAAAATTCCTCCTAAGAAAAAGACTCAAACAATGGTACTCCCCAGCGGCTGGAGAGACTACAAAGAAGGACAAGACATCCCAACAGGCTTTGTTATCTACAACAACATCCTTATACCCGTAGAACAATACAACACTCTCAAATCCCGCAAATTGTTACCCACCACCACAACAACAACCAAAACCACATTACAACAGCCTGAAATACCCAATCTTGTATTCCAGTGCCTGCATACAGCGGAAATTGGCACCTTTGCGGGACTATGTTGTGAAAACGCCTCCTTTTGGATTAACAGTACTAAAAGCAAGTTTGAACAAGTAGAATACCCCCACAGACTCTGGGTCAGTGAGGTCTCCCTCCGCGTCACAGGAACTGCATCACAGTTTGTAAGCGGGTGGATGACCCAACACTCCAACCAGAAGGAAAACTGGGAGTTATTCAAAGACGCATTCCTCAAATTATTATTCATGAAGGACTCCAATGTGGTAATCATGAAAGAACTTTAGACCTTCAAAATGACAGGAACAATCAAAGATATATTGCAGTGTACAAAGACCTACATGACCGTGCACCTAACTCCATCAACTTCAATAAACCTGGGCCATGCCTGGACTTCTACAATGGCCTCCCTACACACATCAGACAACAGTTTGACATGACCCACTGCAAGAACCTTGAAGACATATTCATAGAGGAAAAACACGTGGCACAGAAATCTGACAATCTACACGCAACCAACAAGCGCAAAGAGAGTCCCACAGCCAAGAAGGACGCTTGCCCCAATAAGCAGAACAACCAAGCCAATAAAACTCACCCTCAAAACAGAAATTGCATAGCCCAAGCCAACCAACCAAGCAAGCACCAAAGATACCAATGAGGAGGGAAAAGATCAGGGAGTGCTTAGGCGAGCCACCCTCCCCCAATTCACAAGACTTGTACAGTGATCAAGATGTGGATTCAATCACCATGATCCAAGTACCCTTCAGTAATCCTCTACTGTTTGCCGCCCAAACTGGAAATAAACTCCTTACCTATCCTTTCTGTTTTTGCAGATATCAGGGCACAGCACTATTTGACACTAGAGCAGATCAATCCCTTGTTAACAAAAAATTCATCAACCTCATGAAATTACCAACAGTTTAAAGCAGTGTCAAGAGAGTCATCATGGCAGAAAACAGAAGCACACCAGTCAACAAGGAAACAAAACCCTTCCGCGCCCAGATTGGAGACGTACAAACTACAATTAGCGGCCCTATCATTCCAATCCCCAATTATAACGTAATACTAGGTCTAGATTGGACGAGGAAAACCAAACCCCACATTGATTGGGACAGTGCCACTCTCACCATAAAGCGCGGCAAAGTGCATCATCACATCTACCTGACTCACCTTGACACCCTCATGTGCAACCACATATTTATAAAGATAATGAAAACAGAAGAGGAAACCAACCCCAGCAAGATCAATTGGAATACCTGTAGATACAAAATCATTCACTTTAAGAATACAGAAACTAGATGTGAACAGGATTATATCCATGATCAGCTCATCAAAGAGTCCCCTCTATTTTCCAGGAAACACTACCGGGATTACCTCCCAACCATGGCATACAACATGAAATAGACCTTAAAGGAAGCATACCCAAGGTACACCCTATTTATTGCCTAACACCCCAAGAAGATAACACTCTAAAGGCCTATCTTGACAAAGCGCTCAACAAAGGCCTCATTAGACCCTCAAAGTCACCCTTTGGCACTGCTGTCTTCTTTGTGGCAAAGAAAGACGGAGGACTCCGCCAGTCATCAACTACAGGGCACTCAATGAGGTCACAATTAAGAAAAGGTATCCCCTGCCCCTGATTGATAAACTTTTTGACGCCCTGGGGATGGGTCCCAAATCTTCACAAAAATTGATCTGATAGCAGGTTACCACCAAATTTGAGTGAAACCTGAAGAAATCCCAAAGACTGCATTCCAAACCAAATACAGATCCTTGAATGTGTTGTCCTTAACTTTGGCATGATTAATGCCCTCAGTACCTTTGTGACCTTCATGAAAAAGGTTTTCAAAGAACACATTGGGAAACATGTAATTATCTACCTGGATGACATAATCATCTACAGCCCAAACTTAAAACAACACTGGGAGACGTCCATCTAGTTCTCCGCACCCTCAAGGAAAATCAACTCATTGTCAAACCATCAAAATGAAACTTCTTCTTGTCTGAACTCCCCTTCCTTGGCCACATTGTCAGCAAGGACGGGATCAAACCAGATCCAGAGAAAATACAAGCCATAACTGAAATGCCAGCCCCAAGAAACAAGAGTGAACTCTGCACCTTCCTAGACATGGTTGCCTACATCAGAAGGTTCATCCCCAACTGGTGCACTCTAACGGCTCCCCTATCAGCCATTACAGGAAAAACAACAAAGTTTGTATGAACCCCGCTATGAGGCCAACATTTCCGCCAGTTAAAAGAACAGATGGTCACCACCCCCATACTCCAGCATCCAAACCAGGAAGGGATATACAAACTAGAAACCAATGCCTCTGACTGCACCATAGGAAGAGTACTCCACATCCAAACAGCAGAGAAAGAATTCCTCCCTGTAGTGTATGAGTCAAGAAAACTGTCTGACAGTGAGCAAAGATTCCCCATCCACGACAAGGAATTGGTGGCCATTGTAAATTGCCTCCTAAAGTGGCATTGTTATCTAGAAGGAGCTCAAACATTCAAGGTGCTCACCAATCATAAATACCTAGTGTTCTTCAAAACACAACAACATCTATCAAGAAGACAAGCCAAATGGATGAGTCTCATACAGAGATACCCCATGCAAATCAAATACAAACCAGGCAAAGAAATGCTCACCACAGATGCCCTATCAAGGCTATACAGCAAGCATGCCCTCTGTGCTGATGGTGACCCTGACTGGCCCATGCTCATCATGGGGAATCTCCAGGAATTTTTCCCACCAGGCACACCCATGGACATCCAAAAGAAAGTCCTTAAGAACAAACATTTGTTCAAAAATGCATATGGTACCCTGCACCAAATACTTCCAAGTTGTGACACTGTACCCTACGTTCCGTCAACTCAAAAGATTGACACCATACTCAGATATCACAGAGACCTGGGACACACCTGTAGCAGAAACCTACACAAATACCCTAAAACACGCTACTGGTGACCCAATATGTTAGATGACATCAAAGAAGTATTAGAGCAATGTGAAGTCTGTGAAAAGTACGCCCAAACCAAAGCACTGTCCAAGTCAGTGGTACCTGTATCCATCACACAATCCTTCAAGGTATGATTGTTGGATATTGTGGGAACAATGCCTGGTTAAAACAAAGGGGAAAAGTACATCATAACAACTATTGACTATGCAACCAGATGGCCTGTGGCACAAGCCACAAAAGAGCACAAAGGCAATGATGTGAGACAATTTATTGGCAAAGAAATCATAGGCAAGTTTGGGAAACCTGAACTCCTAATTAAAGATGGAGGCGCCAAATTCAAAGCTATTGACACAAACATCTATCTTGTCAAAAATGTAATAAAATACATGCCAGCCAGCCCATATCACCCACAAGCAAATGGACACATAGAATGACTAAACAGCTCTCTAGTGGAAGCCCTCAGTAAGTTGTCTGCCAACAATTAAAAAGCCTGGGTCAACATGCTGCCAACTGCCCTTATGGTCTGCAGAACACAAGTCAATTGCAATACAGGCAAAAGCCCTTATGAACTTGTCTATGGGCAGAAACCTTCACTTGTCAGTACAACCACGGGACCACAACTGCCACTTCCAAAGAAGACACCAGACAGCAATAACTCAAAAGTACTACAAGCCAAAAAAGACCAAGAGGTGATGGAACAACAAAGGGTTCAGCAGGAAGCAATCCCATTGCAACAAGAAAGGTTCCAAGTTGGCGACAAGATCTGGGTTTTCAATCACAACCAACACAAACTAGACCCAGGGTTATGTGGACCAGGCATTGTCATGGAAGTGAAGCCCAATAACACCTACCTCATCAAAGAGATTGGAGCTTGGACTGAACTAAAACATATGCATCACAACCAACTCCACCTATGCAAAGCCAGGACAACACAACAGAATTACAGACTCCCTATCCCTAACACCAAACTGTACCAATACCAAGCACACATCCCCAACTCTCTGAAGAAAATTCCCAAGGCTCCACCTTCCAGCACCCCAGGGAGAGATGTCACAACATCTTTGATTACTCTCTCTTGGGGAATTAACTCCCTGAGTAGTTCATCAAATGAATCACCAAATGGCTTACCAACTAATCAATAAGCCAGTGGCACTCCTATCATTCAACCATCTATTACAGGGATCACACCATCCAGATCCTAAGCAGAACACAACTTGAATAAGCCTCATGACTTAAGAGGAACATTACTCAGATAAGCCCCATGACCTCCATGATGTACATGGTCGGTATGTGGCTTCCCATGATACTATATAATATTATATATTCTACCCAATAAATTACCATTCTTCTCTTAATTCTTCCCCTTTATCTTGTTTATTATACTTCTCAGAAGTATAATCTCAACAACTGTAATAAAAAATACCAAACTAAGAGCAAGCACTTTGTCTGTGAGGATAAGACTTGTGGGGCCAGCCTGAACACTGAGGGATGAGAGCTGTGACAGAAATTGCTAGATAGTAAGAAGATGTCTCCAAGTGGTGGGGAATAACCACCCAAATCCACATGGAGTCAATTATTAACCACTAACACAGCTTCAGATACTGTTTGATGAAATTTCCAAATGAGATACTACAGTTAAGTAAAACAATTAACCCAACCCAAAGTAGCCCAAGATAAATGGCCCAAAAAAGCATCAGAGTGTCTTCAGAATAAAATTCAGGACATTAAGAGATAACCAGATTTTTAGTTTTGAAGGTAGGTGGAACAACTCCAAGATTGGTAGGCATGGGATTAACATTGGGTGGAGTCAACAACAAAGTGCCAACGGTAGGGGTCATCTTCCAGTGATGATCTGGTTGAGAATCAGATTGTGTCAGGGACCCACTTAACAGGGAAAAAGTTCCCTATCTGGTGGGCCAATGCCCCTAAGTTGAGTTATGTTATTACTGATTAAATGGGTACTGTGATCAAGGCAAGATGGCCTAAGTGTCCCAGGTAGGCAAATCTTCCCAGCATAGAGCTGAAGCAACCCAGCAAATAATATCCCACCACATATGTTAACAGGTAGAAGTAAGCATAGGGTCTAACCAGTAAAGGCTCTGTTAGAGGAGGAGGAGCAAAAGAGCGACCATAGTGGAATTTGCGTCCCCAGTGGCTGGAGAGGTACTTAAACCAACCATGGGCTAGAGATTCCTTTTGGTGAGCATTGTCAGGAGAGGAGTTGTGCCAGTCAGTAGTTGGCGTTGGGTTCTTCAAGGCTAACACCACAGGCAAGAAGGAAGCTAGAAATCAGAACAGGAATAGAATTCCTTTCATGGCTTCAAATTATGAGATCAGAAGATAAGTGTGGGCAGAAGTGGAATAGAAAATGTCTTTATTGTTGGAACAAGTAATATTTGTAAGGATTGCTCTCTTAAATACCCCAGAAAAGGGGGTGTAACATTTAAGAGGTTCAATAAAGGGAAGGGGGTTTGAAATGAAGTCTCAGTAAAATTAAGGCTGAAGTGGTCATCTTTACCATTTGAATTTCTACCTGTAACTTAATAATATGGATTATTAATCCTAGGACCCAGAGGAAACAAGAGGAAGCCACAATGTTTATCACAATTAAGCAGTGCTCTTAAAGAACATGATTGGATATTAAATGCAGAGCCTGCTTCAAGTATAGAACAAGTGGCTCAGAGAGCAACAAGGAAAGAAGAAGCAGCCAATCACATTCCAAGTGGTAATTGATGTGTTTAAGAGTGCAATTAACAATTGTAGACTTAAGGTTTAAAGCAGACTGAAAGCTTAAATCAAAGGAAGCAATATAATTTGGTGATTTAAATTGCATTATTGATTGTAAACTAATGTTTGACCTCTTTTTAGGGGTTCAAGTTTGATTCCCGTCTGGTATTCAGCCAGGGTTGTACTTAGTGTTAAAATTTTGATTGTTGATCTGCTTTGACTTTGTGTCAGTAACTAAAGTATCTAACAAATTAATGGAGTCAGGGAAGAAATCTCTGACAGATTGTAGGGGATGTAGCGTAAAAACCTAACTACAGGATGCATTTGAAATTGAATTTAGACCAAGGGATATATGTATTTTATTGAGTAAAAGTTTGGGAGGACTCAACTCTTAAGAGTTGAAACAGTGAAAATTATTCAATATATATAAAAATTTGACTAAGAAATACCACCTAGATCCTGGGCTCCTATTTCTTCCACATTGTCAAGTGAGTATCTAGTCCAGGTTGCAAAGAACCCTTGAGTGACCAACTTCTCATGACCATTCTGATAAATAAGATCATATCAGTTGACCATAAAATTACGTCAGTTTATCAACATCAACTTACAGGGGGAATTGGATTCAACCAGCAAACTGGAGCAGCTGTAACCCATTTTCAATCAACTGTTTGATTCAAGTCCATTAAATCAGTCAATTTTGTTAAAGGTTTTCTGGCTTTTTGAGCTTTCCTATCTGGCCAAATAATCCATGGCATTATGTAACTTACTGTGACATTACCCTCTGCTTTATCCTGGGGCAAAATACCACCATCCAGAAGATGGGACAAGGAGAAGTTCTTGTGGGCAGGGAGAAGTTTCATTGCAGCTAAGGTAAGCTTGAGGTGAACAATGGCGGTTGGATTGTGATATTAAAGCTCTTGGATAAGATCTGGGGAATTGGAACAATTATAGTGGGGAACCCATGAATTTACAGAATCAGGATAACCCTTTCACAACACTGAATATTCCAGTTGGCGTCAATTCTTACAGGAAGCCAAAATACAATTTAAATCATACTCAGATTCTCCTTTCACAAGAATGAGTTGGGAATAAGGAGTCTCAGTACCCTTAAAGGGGGCAAGTAAGCATTCATGGAAGGTGTGGAAAATCTTAAAAGCTGGGGGTAAATCTAGCCAATATGCAGAGGGACTATTTTTTGTTTAACTTTGAAGGGATCAACTTGCTTAGGACCTAACTTGCAACATGGGACCTTCAACTTCACATTACAAGTATCAATCATAACTAGATCACCTGGCCTGCAGGTTGGACCTTCTTGGCGCTTGAAATCTACATATTCCTTGTAAGTTGTCACGGCGGCAGCAAGAGTAACCTGAAGCTCCTGATGAACCTGCTTCAATGCAGCGGCTTGATCAGCTGCAGCTTCTACATTGCTAACCAAACAAAGACCCATGTTTGATGAGGGATTGTAACCCACATTTTCATAGAATGGCAAAACCTGAGTCAATGTGTGTGGGGTGTGTAAATTCACTCCCCCCTTTAGCCCTGGATAGGACAATCTTCCCGCGCCACACAAAAAAATCTGCTCAGAAGCCGGCCAAGCCCCTCAATTCCCTTAAAGATTTAGCCCAAACAATTGATGAGAGATTTGTGTTGGCATACCCTTCTCAAGTGATAAATAATAGTGCTTTGGATTCTTTCCCCACTTGGGAGGAATCCCTGATTAATTTGGACTATTTTTTGGCTTGGGCTCAACCACATTTAAAATTAATTAGGTCTAAACAATCAGGTTGCGCTACTTCCAAATCATTAAATTCCAACTTGACTAGAATTGATGACATTCAGAAGTGTTCTTTAGGAACTAGCCAATCAGAGGTTGGGTCAGAAATTGATGAGAAACCATCCAAACTCCCTGAAATTACTGGCAAAAATTCTATCTCACCCAATCAAATGATTGGCTGAGGTCACCTGACCCTTTAATTTCAATGGGCTTTCCTTAAAGTAAGACAGGGAACTTTTGGTCCCCTGCTTGCTCATTCTTACAAATAAAGTTTAAACTTTATACTTCAAAATTTAGTAGCTCTTTTGGGTCTTTTATTGATCCTTTTTTTGTCTAAGATTATTAGTAAATGTTTTCCTTTTCCTTACCTTTCCCCTCTCTTTTGGGCCTTCTTGCCGCTTTTTGAAGTCCCTATTGACGTTGTTAGCATCAAAGCTAAAGCTTACCTCTTTTTCTTTGAAGAAATTGACTTGATTCAAAAGATTAATAGTAAAATTAATATATTTACCTGTTTAAAGTTCAATTTTGCTTTTGCTTTGCTTTCAATCACAGTGAGGCTTCACATGCACTCTAATAAAGCTTTTCTACACGCTTTTGAACCCTTTGATCCGCGGTTGTTGTTCCCTGTATTTTCCTTGTGTCTTAGAGACTTTCTGCTTGTCCTAGAATCCTCCTTTTTGAGATCTAACCTAAAATTTACAGAACTACCTGTATTTTTGTTGAGCTCCACCCTCAGACTTCAAAAATACTAGTGCCTCTGATCAAATTTGTGGTTTTTACTTTGGCACCAGCTCTGATAAAGATTTGGTCTACCTCTCCAGATCTTTTGGGTCATATCTCTAATTCCTTCCTCCACATTGGCACCAACCCCAACCAGTCCATGCATATTTTTGAGGATATCCCCTCATGAGCTCAGGACATATACACTACCAGTGAGAACGTGGTGAGGAGTCTAACTTGTGATGACCTAGAGTTTCCTGCTGTCAAGACAGCCTCTGCTGCCCCCCATTCTGGCCTACCCTATGATCCTCCCCTTAGGACCCAATTATCCTGGTTTCAGAGGAAGGCATGGGCACCCCAGAGCCCACTTCCAAACGTGCATCCTGGTTACTTAGCAGAATGTTTTTGATGGGTTTAGACTCCTACTTGCCCCAGGTATCTGCCGCATCCTCTCTATGGACACCCCTTCAAGCAGCCATGCCAGTCCTGTACTGGATGGCGTCCTGGTGGATCCTCCCTCCAGGATGGAAGCCAAACTTAGTTAGTTTAGCCCCCCTCTCTCACAGGGCGTTATTATATGTGAACTCTGCCATAGGTAGATTAACACACCAGTCATCTTTTCACGCATTAGTGTAACAGAATAGGTAGACATCCACACTTTGGTTTACACTCTCTGTTTGTCCATTGGATTGGGGGTGAAAAGCTATGGAACGGCACAATTTGATATCCAGAATTCCGGTAAAAGCTTCCCAGAACTGAGCAATGAATTAGGGCTGCAGTCACTCACAATCTCATCAGGATGCCATGCAGGGATAAGATTCTATTCACAAACAGCTTAGATGTCTCCACCAAAGTAATTGTGGTTAAGCAGGGAACAAAGTGTGCCATTTTTGTGAAGCAATTTGCCACCACCATGATTGCATTAACTCCGTTAGAATTAGAAGTTCTCCAATAAAATCCACCAACATCAACGTCCAGGGCCCTGTAGCTGGTTGCAAAGGCACCAACAAACCAGTAGTCTTGTTCCTGCTTGCCTTGGACCAAACACATACCAGGCAGTCTCAAAAGTAAGTTGCCACCTGCACCATCAAACCTTTCCAAGAAAACTGTTGGCAAATTAGCTCCACTGTTTTGTTTTTCCCTGGGTGGCTGCTGTGGGACAGGTGTGATAGGCCTCCATGATTTCATCCCAAATGGTTCCCTCTTGAACCCACAAGCAACCTTGATTATAAAAAATAGTTCTATCTTGTGATAACCCTGCAGCTAACCTACCATATGTGCACATGTCAGTTCCAGTAACCTATCATAACCCTTGGACAGAGGCTGCAAAAACTTAACCTTGGAATATAAGTCTAAGTCTGCGCCCTTGGTTAAGGACATGGTAGCAAGCACAGCAGGCGGAGTTAATACAAAAGGAACCACCGCCTCATCTGGAATCAAAGCGTGGTGTTAAACTTGACGTCCATACCAGCATCTGGGATGTGGGAATAATTTCTGCTCAACGCATATGCCAAGTGATTATCAATTCCCTTAATAAACTTGTAGCAGAACTTGTATCTTATCAGATCACCATGCCATCTGGATTGGCAACCTGACAAAACCCTGGGTTGACATTAATACAGAAGAGCTTTATGGTTGGTCCTTACTACAAACAGATGATGTGCCAACATGAGATGGTGATGACAATGCTTTAAAGATTCCACAACTTTCAACAATTCTTTGTCATAAATCATGTAATTATGTTCCTGAGCCTCCATCTTACGGGAGAAATACCCTACAGGTCTCTCAACACCATTGCCAGCAGTTTGTAACAGCACACCAGTCACAGCATATTTAGAGGGATCTGTGGAGACCACAAAAGGAAGCTCTGGATCCACATGTCTCAATACTGGTGAATACAGCAAAGAGCCTTGACTGCTGCAAACACTTCTGCGCACTCAGGCGTCCAGGTCAAAGTTGTCTTCCTGCTAGCTGAATACAAGGAGGCAGCCACTTCAGACAAGTGAGGAGTGAATTTCTTCAAGAATGCACAGGTACCCAAGAAACTACAAAGCTGGTATACTGTCATAGGCGTAGCATACTCTCAAACTGCTGCTTCTTTGTCAGGAGCAATAGTATAGCCATCCTCAAAGTTGATATTACCCAGAAAGGTAACCTTACGTTTAAAGAATTCACACTTAATCTGTTTGATGATCAAAATAGTCTTGAGGATGCGCTCTACAACTGCTGACAGGTGGGCTTTATGTGACTCCTTATCTGGAGAGAATACCAAAATGTTGTTCATGTACGCAATGGCACATACACCCAGGAGATCCCCCAAGACCAAATCAATTAACTGCTGAAAGCAAGCTGGAGCATTTTTCAATCTGAAAGGCATACTGCAGAACTGTAAGATACCCTTCTTAGTTCGGAATGCTGTCAACCATTCCATTCCTTCTGTGATCCTAATCTGGTTGAACACATTCAAAAGATCAAGTTTTGAGAATACCTTTGCCTTCTCAACGCATCAAGAAATTTGTGCTTCAAGAGTCAAAGGGTAGGGGTCAAGGATTGTGATGTTGTTCAAATTTCCATAATAACACAAGGTCTAAGAGACCCATTGGATTTTTGGACAAACAACAATGTGGAGCAGATTGATGAAGTCTTCTTAAAGATGTATCCTTTTGTCAACATGTCCTGAGTCCACTCCTCCAAACATGCATCCTCCTTTAAGGTCAAAGGGTAAATAGGAGATGCAATATGAATCAGATCAACAGTAACCTAAAAATCAAAGTTGAACTGAGTGTGCTTGGGAAGGAACTTGACCCTAGTGGCGTCAAATGCCGCAGACCAGGGTTGAAGGCATGCTGGGAAAAAGGAACTCATGGGTGTAGGAATAGGAACCAACTGGATTGTTTGGGAAGACTGCTCTAATTCTGACATACCCAACAACAGAATACAAATGATTATGCCTGAAGAATGGTTCACTTGTAGCTCATTTTCTTTTAACAGGGTCAATGCATTATGGTCCTGCCACCAGCCTACTCCTAAGATGATAGGATACATAAGAGTAGAGCATATGGAGAACCTTGCAGTAAAAGATTGACCCACAACTACAAATTTCACCAGTTTTTTAAGCTGAAAATAGGGAAATGTTTGACAGTTTCCACCCCTAACCAATATTCCAGGATGATACTTGAGTTGCAACAGATCTGAGGTCTCAACACTCATGAAGTTCTCAGAGGCACCTGTATCCAACAGAATGGCTGACCAAAAGATAGTTTGACTGTTATCAATGCTACCATAAAACAAGAAATAACCAGAAGTAGATTTATCTGCTGCAAATGATACAACCTCAGCAGGATCCTGCTTTTCTTCAGTGGTACAAACAGCAGCTAAGGAGGCAGGGTGCTCCTGAAAATAACGCTCAATCATTTCTTGGACGGCATCAGGAAGGACAGGACAATCACAATCAATAGGGACAAGAGGTAACTCCTTGGAATCAACTACCAAAGACTTTGTGGGTACAACGTGCTGAAGCATAGCCAACAAACTCTTGGGGATGGCCACCACTGGCACTTTGTTTACTTTGGCAGATTTGTTCAAAAGAGCCAATTGCAACTGAGAAGACACACAGGGAGAGCAATCCTGACTCTGACTAGACAAATCCACCACAGAACGGGTACCAGAAAACCAGGAAGTGCAACAGGTTTGGCTTCAATTCCAATAGCATCTTGTTTGGAAGTCAACAGATTTGAGACCAGAGAAAGAATTTGGCTTACCAGGGCCTCAGTTGTGGTCAACAGGGAATCCTAAACTGCCAATCTAGGCAGTCTGGTCAACTGATAACCACAACACTGAGAGCTTATTAACTTCAGGGATATTGATTATACAGCAGTAGGCAAGAAACTGAGGAAGGAATATCAAGAGCCAAGTAGTACCCTATTGGAAGGTGTACAACTTACAATATACTTTATGCTTCTCAATAGATACACACATATTTTTTAACAAAGGGTATAAAGATGCACTTTCAGTTAAAACATGTGATTGCACTCCACTGTGGACAACAACCATTCACAAGCATCCTCTGAAACCTTTGTCATCACATGGTAAACTTGAGATTTATGACTAAGACTAAAACCGGAATATAATGATAAAGCTAACAAAACTTCACGCAAAATTTCATCAGTGGATGGAGCAGGAAAAATAATCCAGACGCCAAAATAACATGGCGTGGCAGAAATAAGAAACAGATAATCCAGTCTCAACAACTGTTACCAGAGATGGAAACCACAAATTAAAGAAAAGTCCAAACTGAAAACTCAAAAAAAAACTGATGTAAATAAACATGGTAAACACAGATGTTGTGTTCTGAGGCGCAGCAAAGACACACAGCGGGTAATCCTAACCTTAGGATTGGATTCATACTAAGTCTTGGTTAGATGGCAGGGAAGGTTATGTGATTACCTTGCGGCCCTGGAAGAATAATCTCTGCTAGATGTGGCTAGAGAGAGGCAGAGAAGTACAGAAGACACAAAGACAAAAATGCAAATATAACTTAATTTTATTGGTGAATATGGAAATGTACTATATAGTGGTTGAGAATACCACAAAACACTACCAGGACAGTAGGATCACTTGCCACAGGTACAAGTGGGGCAAGTGAGTTGCGCAGAGTCAGGAAACTGAACAATTATATTTCCTGATTCAGATATCAGCTCATTTCAAGAGGCAAAAGCAAAAGTGAGAGATTCATCTTCAAAATGGCCCACCAAAGGCAAAATCAAAACATGGTAAATACTGTTATTCACAACATTGCCCCCCTCTAGATTGGCCTTAGGGGGTGGTACTTGCGGAGAAACTTTGCATGTACGCAAGCAAAAGGGTGACCACTGGAGAGAAGCTTTACAGTGTATTCAGACCCTTGCTTGAAGGTCACTTCTAAAGGACCAATCCACAGAGAGTCCAACTTATGTGCACGTCCACCCACTCTGTGCTGGTAGTACAGGACATGGTCACCAACATCAAATTCAGGCAAGGGGGAGCACCTGGCATTGTCAGGGGAAAGCTCAAGCATCTTGGTCTTATATGCAGAAGTGTAGGCAGTGGCCTGTATATCAATTATGCAGTTGACTAAGTCTTTGATGTGGCTGTCAGGATTCATGGCCTTGTCAGAGGAGAGTAGAGGGACTCCCAAGAGCAACAAAGTGGTGGCCTCACGTCTGTACAACATGGCAAAGGGGGAGTACCCAGTGACACAATGTTTGCTCAGGCAATAGACAAAGAGAGCAGCAGGTAGGTAGGTATAGGTCCCAATTGGCAGCATCAGAGTAAGTGAGCTTCCTCATGATGGAAACCAGCGTCAAATTTGCATGGTCAACTGCCCTATTAGTAGAAGGGTTATAGGGGGCAGAGAAGGACTGGTGGGTCCCCAGAACTTCAACAACAGAGGTTACCAGCTTGGCGTTGAAGTTAGTTCCGTTATCTGACAGCAGCACTTGAGGGCAGCCATGGCGGTAGAAAACATCCTGCAAAAGGAAGGCAGCAGTAGTCTTAGCTGTGATGTCTTTAGTAAGGCAAGCTTCTAACCACTTGCTAAAGTGATTGACGGCAATCAGGATAAAGCAATATCCAGAACGCGAGTGTGGGAGAGGGCCTACAGCGTCAATGCTGACAGTATGAAATGCGTGTTGAAGGGAAACCAATTTATATTCATGAGAAGCAGCTTGGGGTCTCTGAAGTTGGCAGTTGTGGCAACTAGCTATGACATCTGGGATCAACAGGCAAAGGTTTTCCCAGAAGTAGTTCTTCTGGAGCCAATCAAAGGTCTTGACAATGCCTCCATGCCCAGTTTTTATGAGCTTGTGATACCAATGAGAGGCAAAGACTGGGTTGAATATAAGGCAGATACTGGTCTTGTACCTTCTTGAAGAGTTGATTGTCATGTATGAGGGTATCTTCAGATAGTTTGGCCAGAGCTAGTTGAACCTCTTCTGTCTTGCTTTCTCAGGAGGATGGGTAGCCAGTTAACTCATACAACAGATTTGCTTCAGCAGGATGCAGAGCAAGGATGGGCATTTGGGACAAACCATCAGCGTTCTGGTGTTGAATCCCAGGGCAATGGAGCACAGTCGAGTCATAACCTTGCAGGCGGAGGGCCCATCTAGCTAGGCGCCCTTCAGGCTCCTTAAGTTGCTGTAACCACTTAAGCAAAGCATGGTCAGCGACAACAGTGAAATGTGTACCATACACGTAGTAACAGAACTGCTTGACTGCATGCAATACAGCAAGACATTACTTCTCTGTGACACTATAATTATTCTCATGCTTGTTTAACACACGGGAAGTATAGGCTACAGGATGATCCACACCTTTATCTTCAAGCTGAGCCAAGATAGCTCCAATAGCAAGGTTGCTGGCATCAGTGTATAGGATGAATTCCTTATCATAGTTGGGATACATCAGGATGGGCACCTCTTTGAGTTTCTGTTTAAGGGTCTCAAAGGCTTGCTGCTGGCTGGCGGTCCATTCAAAAGGGACATTGTGTAACAGCTGGACCAAGGGCTTGCTAGTATTGGCAAAGTCAGGATGAATTGCCTATAGTAGCCCATCATACCCAGAAAGACCTGTACCTCTTGCAGGTTGGTGAGCAGGAGCATTTTGCTGATGACTTCAACCTTCTTGGTCATTGGACAAATCCCTGTCTGGGTTACTTCATGACCCAAGAATTCAAGTTGCTCTTTGAAGAAATTGCACTTAGAGGGCTTTAGCTTGAGGCCAGCTTCTTGGATCTTCACAAACACCTCTTTAAGATGGGCTAGGTGGTCAGTGAAGGTAGCGCTGAAGACTGTTATATCATCTAAGTATACTAGGACACATGTCAGCTTTAAGTTGCAAAGGATGGAATACATAGATCTCTGGAAAGTGGCTGGGGCATTGCAGAGTCCCTGCGGCATGCAAGTAGGTTCAAATAACCCTTCAGAAGTAATGAGTGCAGCCTTTTGACAATCCTTGGGAGAAAGGTCAACTTGCCAGTATCCAGACGCCAGATCCATTGCAGAGAAAAACTTAGAACCTCCAAGACGTCAGAGAGCATCATCAATGCGCAGCAAGGAATAGGAATCTTTCTTGGTTAAAGAGTCCAACCTCTGGTAGTCCATCACAATTTGATGACCCCCATCCTTCTTCTTTAGGATGAGCAGGGGAGAAGCCCAGTGACTTTGAGAAGGGGCCAGTAGTCCAGCATCTAGCAGTTGCTTGAGTTCCTTAGAAACCTGCACGTCCTCCACTTGACTATAGCAATATGGCTTGGCACAGAAGGGGGGAGCGTCTCCAGTGTCAATCTGATGGATAACGCCTTTGGCCAGCCCATAGTCCGTACTGTCTTTAGCAAAGATGTCTGCAAATCAGTCTAATAAATTGAGCACATCTTTCTGTTGAACAGGGGACAACTGAGGGAAGACTTGGGCAGTTAACAGAGATAGGACTTGAGGCACATCTTCTGGTAGGTTGAAGCCCTGAAACGTACCAAAGGGGTGAAGGGACAAGGCATCAGGAGCATTCAACAATTTGCTGTAACCAACAACATGCCCTCTAGATACGTTTATATGAAGCGCGGTTAGGTTAGCTACTAGTAATTGAAAGGGATCCTTGTGGGAGAAGTCCAGGATTCCAGAACAGAGGTAAGGTTTGTTGCGCCCTAGAGAAGGAGGGGAATACAACTCCAAGAAAGTGTGCTCAGGTAATTTGTACAATATCTGGGAGTCTATGATGGCCTGGGAGCCTGGAGGGGTTGTGACAGCAGACATGGCCATGAGAGGGATTTCTTCAGACGCAGGGCAAGCCATTGGGGGACACTTCATGTTGGTGGAATGGGTGTGATACTTTAAGGTGATAACTCCAGTGGGGTATTCCAGTGTACATGTCTTTAAAAGCTTCCCAGGAACTTTAACCGGCTCCTTGAAGATCAGAGGGACTTTGTATCCCAGGATAGAGAGATAACCATCCTTCAAGTTGATTATCCCATTATATTCCTGAAGGAACTGGGTACCAAACAAAAAGTTGTAACTCTTGTTTTCTAGAACAGCAGCTGGCGCAGCCAGCAGAAGCTTACCAAATTGCATGGGCAAGGCAGAGTATGCACCTATGGCGCAAGTCATAGACAGACCAGCTGTGCCGTAGGATTGGTGGTAGTTGAGGTCAGGTGCTAGTTTGAGCTTCTTCACAAGTTTGGAAGAGACCTCATTGACATGAGATCTGGTGTCCAAGACAGCCTTGATTTTTACTTTCTGGATGGATATTTCTACCTGAGTGGTGGTGCGTCTGAATGGTGGAAGGACAGCCAAGATATCCTGCGCCTCATCTAGTTCCTTATCCCACTTCTCAATCATGCATCTTAATCCCAGGAACTCCTTATAAACAGTCTGGAGAGGGAGCAAGACGGATACATTTTCAAAGACAGCGTCAGCAACCTCAGCAGCCTCTTCTGACAACTCCACTAATACAGGAGACCGTTTAGCTTGAGTGAGATAGGGGCGGGAAACAACTGTTTTGGCCTCAGGCAATGACTTGGCAGTAGTTGTAATCTTTCTGGATTGTAGCTTGTAGGGGACTGCAATAGTCTCTGGGACGGCAAGAACAGAATACCTGTAGGCATCAGGGTCTTTAACATCAGAATCTTCTACATCAGAATCATCAGAGATGTCATGGAACAGCAGGAGGATAGTGGGAGCCTCATTACCAGCAGGCTCAGAGTCAGCAGTAGAGGGAGGGATTGAAAGAGACTGGGAAAAATTGTCAACCAAGAGCATCTCTGCCTCTAGGTTGACTGTTCTTTTCCCAACTGGTCCTTGGGATCAGCTCCTTCAACCCGCAGGTTGGTGCAGACTCAAGAGTGGTGATCTATCTGGCCACAGTTGTGGCAACCCTGACATCAAGGAGGATTTTGTGAGTTCATAGTGAGGATACAAGGGCCACAAGAAGAAGATCCAGACTTGGAAGCGGCACAACTCTCCCAAACTACTGTCCCAGAATGGGTGAGATGCATATCCTGCAGCAGTGTTTTTATAATTTTCATGGAGGAAAGCATAGCTTTATGGGCTTTGAAATGAAGGCACAGAAGCTGATTCACTTTGAGGGCTTGAGTGCAGGCCATATAAGCTTCATGCGCCGTCAGTTGTCTGCTTGTTATTAATTGTTGTCCTTCCATGTAGAATTGGTCTGTAAATTTGGCTTGTGTCTCTTTAGGCTTGAAAGCAATGTGCATGAAGGCGTTCTTCTTCACTTCCAGGCTAAGGTCACCACCAAACTTGTCAATCAGAAGCTGCTTCATATCTTCCCAAGTCTCAATGGTGGGTAGCATAGGCACCACCACCTCCTGGCAAGTCGGATGTAGGCAGGTCAGAATATGTTCTTTCTTAACCTCATCTGATGCTTGTCTCATGGCAGTTTTGTAAATAGTTAGGAAAGCTGCAATAGTCAATGTTTTGGGATCAAAGACTTGCTTAAATTTAGGCTTGAAGTGTGCCTTGGGAGTTGGGCCACCATTATTGCTATCAAGTACATTTATGCGCAGGGAGAACTCAGCTTCAGATTTGGAGGGGTGTTGTCTAGACCACAGCTGTCAAACACTTTCTTCAAGGGTTGTCAGGGTCTTGGTAGTTTGGGCACCCATATTGTTGGCTAGAGTGGTCTGCCTTTCAGTAACATCTAGGCGCTGTCCTTGGGTAGTGACTACTGTGGAGAGCTCAGCCAATTGAGAGGTAAGGATGGGCCCCACTAAATGGAAAGGGGCAAACCTGTCATTTACCGAGTCAATCCACTCACTCTTCTCTTGTACGTCCCTGTCTAATTCAGCCTGGTCTTGTTTCAACTGATCCACCTCATTAGCTGGAGCAATCAACTCCCTAGCACATTGGATACAAGAAGCTCCTGCCAAACTAGGACAGCAGCCATCCTCATTGACAACCCTAACTGGACTAGCAACAGTTGTGACTACCTTGCGTAAGGCAGCAATCTCCTGCTGTAACTCAGCAACTTGCACAGTTAACGCAAGCACCTGGGAATCAGGTTGAGGAGCTTCAGTAGGGCGTCCTTGGCTGCAAGTAGAAGCGCATAGTTCCAGAATGGCATCCCAAATTCTCTGTTCCCTGTCCATCAGGCCGTCAGAAGGAGGAGAAGGTGGGACATCTGGCTTGGGAGTAGAAAGCTCATTCACTTGACCCTGAAGTTTGGCTATAGCAGCAGAGGTAGTTTGTTGTTGATCAAATTCCACACTGAGCTTATTTAGGCCTTTGGCAGCAAGGTCTGCTACCTGTTGCAATTTCTTGAAGGAGTATGAGCTGATTGCATTGAGCTGTTGTACTAGGCGTTTGAAGTTGGTGAGATAAGCATTTAAGGTGGAATCTACTTGAGTTTTCCAGGGTTGTTCTAGCTGGTGAAACTCATGTAGCCACTCCCTAATGTACTCAGGGATGGACTGGCGCATTTGTTTGATAGAATTAACCAAGTTTGTTTGGAGGTGACAGAATTGCGCTGGTTGTCAGATACCAAGGAAAACAGGGAATGAATCCATTGTTGATAGGCAGCAAACTGATCCCAGTGATGAGTAACAGCTGCTTGTAGAGACAGATCTCTTGAACGTGGAGGCCCAACACCATCTGATGGTGGGCCAAGGCGGGCTGTACAAAGGATGACAGCAGGTGTTCAGCGGAGCCAGCTGCTGAGAGGAGGTGTTGTAGAAACTGCGGGGCCACAATTAACTCGTAGTATTCAGCTCAACTGAACTGCAGCTGAAGGCAAGGGATGGCTCCATCCCAGGCTATCCCAAGGGCTAACACCATGACTTGTTCTAAGTTAGGGGTACAAATGGGGTAAGCAACTAGGAAGGGGCCATTCCCAAGGTTCAGTACAGTAGGGATAATAGGCAGGTCAGCAATATCTTCCTCAATAGGAGGGCTGGTAATTTCAGGTGAAGTTGATTCTTGTATAGGTGGAGGTGAGGGACCTGAAAACGTAGATGCAAAAGGGATAACCAAGGGGCTTACAGCCCCTTTAGTGAGCACTATTTTTGTTGTGTTCTGAGGCGCGGCACAGACACACACTGTGAATCCTAACCTTAGGATTGGATTCATACTAAGTCTTGGTTAGATGGAAGGGAAGGCTATGTGATTACCTTGCGGCCCTGGAAGAATAATCTCTGCTAGATGTGGCTAGAGAGAGGCGGAGAAGTACAGAAGACACAAAGACAAAAATTTGAATATAACTTAATTTTATTGGTGAATATGGAAATGGACTATATAGTGATTGAGAATACCACAAAACACTACCAGGACGGTAGGATCACTTGCCACAGGTATGAGTGGGGCAAGGGAGTTGCTGCAGAGTCAGGAAACTGAACAATCATATTTCCTGATTCAGATATCAGCTCATTTCAAGAGGTGAAAACAAAAGTGAGAGATTTGTCTTCAAAATGGCCCACCAAAGGCAAAATTGAAACATGGTGAATGCTGTTATTCACAACAACAGATATCTTAACAGAACAGGAGAAAAGAAACACAAATCTATGACAAACTGCTTCCAAAAACTCAGATGTATAATAGTTGAGTAATGTGACAGAAATTTCTGGATAGTAAGAAGCTGTCTCCAAGTGGTGTGGAAGAACCACTCAAATCCACATGGAGTTAATGATTATCCACCAACACAGCTTCAGATACTGTTTAGTGAAATTTCTAAATGAGATACTAGGGCTAAGTAAAACAATTAACCCAAACCAAAGTAGCCCAAGATAAATGGCCTGAAAAAGCATCAGAGTGTCTTCAGAATAAAATTCAGGACATTGAGAGATAACAATATTTTTAGTTTTGAAGGTAGGTGGAACAACTCCGAGATTGGCAGGCATGGGATTAACATTGGGCAGAGTTGACAACAAAGTGCCAACAGCAGGGCCCCATCTTCCAGTGATGATCTAGCTGAGAATCAGATGTAGGGGAAGTAGTGTAACAACCCAACTACAGGATGCAGTTGAAATTAAAGTTAGACCAAGGGATATATGCTTTTATTGAGTAAATTTTTGGGAGGACTCAACTCTTAAGAGTTGAAACAGTGAAAATTATTCAATATATATCAAAATTTGACTAAGAAATACCACCTGGATCCTGGGCTCCTATTTCTTCCACGTTGTCAAGTGCATATCTAGTCCAGGTTGCAAAGAACCCTTGAGTGATCAACTTTTGATGACCATGCTGATAAATAAGATCATATCAGGTGACCATAAAATTATGTCAGTTTATCAACATCAACTTACAGGGGGGATGGGATTCAACTGGCAAACTGGAGCAGCAGTAACCCATTTTCAATCAACTGTTTGATTCAAGTCTGTTAAATCAGTCAATTTTGTTAAAGGATTTCAGGCTTTTTAAGCTTTCCTACTAGGACAAATAATTCCTGGTATTATGGAACTTACCGTGACAGGAGCGGGTAACAGCCAAGAAGGGGGAGCACACTTGTGAGCCCCCAATCATCTAATCACTTGGATGCTAAAATGATATCTGGGCCAGTTGATCTTGCCTCCTCTCACCTCAGGGCTTCTGATCTGGCCATAAAAGCTTTGCAACATCTAAAACCCAATAATCTTAAGTTGGTACCAACACAGGAGCAGTTGGTCAAATTCATCAGCAATAAGCAGATTGCCGCCAATCCTCCTCCCCCCAAGGCCTTGGACGTCCTCACTGAGCTCACACTCACTCATGAGCTTAAGCAGCTCCCAAGTGGGGGGCGCTTCCTCCTCCATGACAATGAGCCTAGCATCAAAAACTGTATAATCTGCTACGCAACTCAGCAGAAACTTCTGGAGTTGAAAATGGCGTCAACCTGGCTAGTTGATGGTACCTTTGCCACTTGCCCCCAGATGTTCAAACAGCTCTGGATGATTTATGCCCAGATTGATATCCAGGTGATTCCAATTGCTTTCTTCCTCCTCCCTGGGGCCACCAAGACCATTTACACCAACATGTTCTCCATCCTCCACAGAGCACTTTCCTTCCTTCCCCTCTTAACAATGATGATGCCAAGAAGACCCCCCATACACCCGTTCAAACCCTCCTGCCGCTGACAAAGACCAGGCCACCCTGGACTTGGAGGGAAAGGTAAGTCTGAGAGCTCTGGGCATCACATATGTATTATGGACTTTGAGCCTTCTCAGTTCAATGCATCTGAACAGCTATTTAGCAGGGAGGTGCAGGGTGCCACTTCCACTTCTGCCAAGCAGTTGCTCAAAATGTGCAGGCCCATGCTGAGCTTAGTAGGTTGAGCCAGAGGGATATTTCAGACACCTGCAAATTTGTGCTGGCACAATTTAGTGCCTTGGCTTTTTTAAAGCCAGAACATACTGCATAAGGGTTTAAGGCTCTCTCAAAGAATCCCTGCATTGTGAAGCACCCGGAGTTCACGCCTTTCCTTGAGTACTTTGTGCCCCAGTGGATTGGGAAGGTCAACACTCAGAGGCAAGGTAAGGCCTGAGCCAAGGCCAGTTGGAATGTGTACTGGGCAGCAGTGAATGGTGAGCTCAAGACCACTTTGGCACTAGAGGCTTATCACAAGCATCTCAAGGCCAACTTTGGGCTTCACTCAAAGTTTAACAAGTTCTTCTCCCTTCTTCAGCACAAGTAGGAGAAAACCATCTCCAAGCTGCGTGACTTGGCCAACCATGTTCCCCCCCACCAAGTTGACCTTCTTCACCAAGGCCATCCAAAATGTGGCCAAGTACAAGTATAAGGCCTCTGAGATCAAGCAGCAGCTTGAGCTCATTGAAACTGACATCCTGGAAGGGGCCAAAATGAAGAAGGGCAAAAAGGGGAGGAGTAAACTTTCTTGCCTATATGGTTTTAACTTTTAACTTTTTTCTTTTTAGCTTTAATTTTTACTTTTTAGTTTTGATCATTTACTTTTTGGTTTTAATTTTTCCAATTTTTAATTTTATTAGATAGTAATGATTTAATATGTATATATTGTAAGTTTGAGATAAATAGTTATAGTTGAACGTGAATAAAATGTCTTGTTTTTGTTAATTTCCTAATAAGACAAAAGATATTCACATTTGTACTTATATAAATTATATCAAATAATTTTTTTATTTTTTTATTTTGCATAAATCATGTTATTGTTTTTTATTTTTTGTTCAATTAAATTATAATTTTTAGGTAATAAAAATATTTTCTAATGAAGAGATTAATTTACATAGTAAAATGGGTGGAATACACTATCTAGAAAGACACCATCTAGAAAACGCTATCTAGAAAACACCATCTAGAAAGACGCCATCTAGAAGCCCTATCTCAAATTTCTGGCTAAACTGCAACAGATAACTTGAAATGTTAATAAAAACCCAAAAATATTCCAAAAACAATAAAAAACATATGTCTAGACTTAAAATCATCCAGAAGTTTAAATCTGCAATAAAAATGTGGGGTCAGCTAGTACCAACTATAGTGCGCAAAGCTCCAAAGCCAGCATATCCTAAACCTGTGATATTTCCATATTTAAATTTGTTTCTATGTTTGCAGCTATATAATAAAAATAAAGTAAAAATTAAACATTTGTAATTAAATTATTTAATGGAAGATTAAATTGATCAGGCTTCAGCCCCAAGAGCCTGGGAAATTCCTTTGAGATATGTAAGGCAGCACTCTCTGGTGTAATAGATCAAACCCTCATTAGTAACACTTGCAAACTTAACCTGCTGGTCTGCATGCTTGGATACAACAGCTTTATTTTTGATGGCCTGAGGGAAAGCTGGTCCACATGGAAATACCAGATCTTCAGCTTGTTAATAACCACAATGAATCTGGGCTTCATTACCTTAACCAGGCAGAAAAATTGGTTGCAACAACCTTCAAGTGATGAGGTGGTCTTAGTTATGCTGTTCTTAACCTGATTATAGCAGTTTAAATTAATGGAATCACTACCCTTGTTTATATATAAAATCATTAATGAAACATTTTAAAATTGAACCCCAAATATTACAGATCCTTTTGTGATAAGGGATAAAGCCAGTATATTAAAAGTGGTTTTTTAATGGCTGTGTTACAGGGAGATATTACTATCAAAGTGGCAGTAATTTGAGTTGATTTATTATGTGGTCATAAATTAATATCATACTTTATTACCAGTTAATAAGAGAAAGGCTTGGATTTATCACATGAAAGTATAATTTGTTATTTGATTCCAGATGCTGTCTTTCTAGATGGCGTATTTTAGGGTATTTATTAAGAGTTTTTATACTCAAAAAAACTTATTTGGATAACACTCTTTTTTATTTTAATTTGTGATAGCGTTTTCTAGATGCTGTTTTTCTAGATACTGTATTAAAAACCAATTTGTAAAAATTAACTAATTAGCAATTTCTATTAACTTTTTTAATTTTGATGATGTAAATCCTGACTCTATTACAAAGTTTTTTCTAGATGATGTCTTTCTAGATGGTATATTGCACCATAAAATGTCATATAAGCTATTATATCTCCTTATTCTTATTATCTAAAGTATGTTTTATTGTATTTTTGGGCTCTCTGGGGTCACTTTAGTATATAATAGTTGTATAAAATAATTTTTATATTAAAAGTTTTCAGTACATCAAGTACTGTTAATTAAAAAAGTGTTGACTTCCAGTAGTTGATCAGGGAAAAAGCTGAATTCTCACTTTACTTAATTTTGATCACCAATGAGTCAATTACCAGGAGGTTAATTTCACCACAGTTGCCTGTTTATCATGCTTTCTTTGATTTTTCTCAAGTGTTGATCAAAAAGAGGGGTTTAATTTTTCTTACATGAGATTTCAGAAAAAGAGGCATTAAACACTCCCCATTAGAAAATAAGTATTATGCAAATTTTTATTTTTTCTGGAAATTGTGAAGAAAATATTGTTTCTTGATAAGGTTATACTAGTTATGATCCTACTTTCTCAGGATCAGGTTTCACTTCATCTTTTCTAACAATGTGACATAGGGAAGGCAATTATTTTAGAAGAACTTAAGTTTAATAACTTGACAAGCAACTGGCTATCCTAGAAGGTGATTAATTCCACACAGACATCTTTTCAACAACATTTCTAATTTGGGATGTAGATGATTATATCATCTAGTTAAACTATATTTATTAGTGAGATCCAGTAAATTCATGCCCACCAAGCTGTTTTTGTTTCCTGGTTAACTCTTTTTGGTGTTATAATCCTGCTTCCAAAAATTTGGAGATTTTTTTTCTAACTGAGCTATTTTGCACCTTGCCCTGCTATTATATTACCACTCTACTATCTCATACAGACCTTTCTTAACTCTCAACTAATTACATTCAATTACTCTGAATTTATAGCTTCTATTCCCAAAACAACTCATAAAACCACAATAGAAGGTTATTAGAATATCAAATAAATACAAAATTGCTTTGGGCAGGAGTTACCAACTTGGAAAATTAATCTTAAAACAACTTCTGATACTCCCCATCAACCTCTTTCAAGGGTTTATCTGGTTAGTTTCTTTTGCTAACTCCAGATCTCCCTAGCATTCTCCAACATACTCACAGGAATTGCCCACTGTGTTATTCTGTCCCTCTTGGTGATCCTAAATTTAGCCTGATTCAATTTAAACAAAGAAATTTAAAAATATAAAGATAGGTGATGGGAAATCAACAATTTTGTAAAGATTTTATTTTTTATTTAATGGGTTAATGCTATACTTTTCAGGGGTATACTTAGCTAAAAGATCCTCCTATTGCAAAATATTACCTGGATTTTAATTAAATTATTGATGCTATTGTTATCAATCAATTCCTATCCTATTTTGAAGAAATGATATATTCATTTCCTTTCAAGAACACAAATATGTATCATAATAAACCACAAGAATTATTACATTATCATTAACCTATTATACCCCAAATTATCACAGAATTTATCTTTTATATTTTTCTATTATTAATTCTAGAATCCCAGCTTTTCTAGTTTCTACTTTGAACCAACTGATTAATACTGGCTATATTATTGACTCTACCTGACAAAGTCAAGTTAATTTTGACTTTATGATGAAATACTAGTTCACCATTTTAGTGGCTTAATTTATTTATTTTGACCTTTAATTTACACAATTAAGAAACTTCTGATACCTATAATTAACATCACATTAATCATATTCCCGGTTATTAGTTAATATTGATGGTTAATTAATCAACCTTTATGTGGCTCCTAGTCTCTAAATCTAATTTGGTCAGATTTCCATAAATAAAACAAATTTTATGGCCTAATTGATTTCTTTTTTTTTGGAGGCACAACTAATCAACATAAAATAGTTTATTTCCCTTAGTTTTTTTCTATCATGAAGTCCTATTAGACACACTCATAATTACTTGGATATTAATTTAATATTTTATATTTGCAACTAATCAATCCAATCTTTCTTCAGATATCAGAATTTTTTTGGTAAACTCACAGGCTTTGTTTTCTATGTGATCTTTATAGACTTTGTTCATAAACTCCACAAAGTTGCTGGGTGTATTGGTCATGCCAAACTTTAAAAATACACATTTACAAAAGCTTAAAGGCTATGAATTATGTTTTACTTATATTATTAGACTAATCTTGATTTAATGATATCCTACAGTCAAGTATATCTTAGTGAAGAATTTCAACCCTGTTGAGCAACTGGGGTTATTGCTGGTATGTTCAAAGCTACAGATAGATGTTAGCCTTGCCAATGTACTCTACCTAATCCTATGCAAGAGCACTACAGACTGCATTAGAAATGAACTTTGAAGATAATTATGTTTATTAGAACTGGAGTACAATCTAGCCAGCGGCTGAAATCTATACAGGTGTAACTAAGAACTTGTTATCATCCTTTCAGGTGTCTGTATTGATATATACTGCAACAATCCTTGTTCTTGTCCTTTCAGACAGTCCTCAGTGGCTACCTTTGCAATAGGACCATCTTTGCTGACTGTGCCTATCCTGATTGGCTGTCCTTGGCATGTGTGCTGCTACTGGCATTTGCAAGGCGTACATGGCACTTCTGCTACAGCCTACACTTTTCTTGAGCTATCCTAATGGCAATTATCAATTGGCTGTATCTTTACCCGCCTCTAATGGAACTAGGAAACTACACTGTATTTGATTGATGCTTAGAAATAGTACCAGTTCTATCCTCCTACTTTGGAAGGTAGAATGCTGGTGTTCCTGCTTACCCTTTTTGGGATTTAATCAGTGATCTTTTCCTGGAAGCAAGCAATCTTCTTATTAATATGACAGTTTGAGTTGGGGATTATACACCATATAATAACTGACTTAATCCAATATCAAATTGTGGATTATCTGCCGTATAATGCTGACCCAAACCAATAAGAAGCCGGTTGTATGCTGTGTAATACTGATTGAACTTGGTATTTCCTAGCCATTTGTGTATCACTTGTTTGATATACTCATATACGCCCTTCAGGCTGGGTGAGAATGAGTTGATACAACGTCCAGTAGTAGGAATGAGCAATATACAATAGATTATTTCAAGATTACACTCCGTGTAATCAATGATAATCACTATATTGGCTAACAATTATACAACATATAATTGTTATATCAATTATAATCACTACACATATAGGAATGATAATTTAGTGATAATACAGTGTAATTATTACATCTATTTTAATAAACTAACAATTAAACAGTGTATAAGTGCCATATCAATTAAATTAAAATGGTGATTATACAGCGTATAATTACTACACTTAATAGAATGATAATCTAGAAATAATACAGTGTGTAAATGATAAAGATCTGTGTTTGATGATTAGCCTGATCATTTGTGGTCAATAAGCCTAATATCACAATTAAGGTTTTGAAATTGGATCAGCAACAGCTTTATCTAAACACAATAAACTTATAATTTTCTAATTTAAATTTAGCTGATCATCAAATTGTTGTTAATATTTTCACTAGGGGCTGTGTTTAGGTGCTGAAAATGTCAGTGTTCTGGATCTAGATACATGACATAATAAATATACAATTTTAATGAAATAAATGAACATAAAGAATAAAATCAACTATAAACAAAGAGAAAATGAACAATTGAAATTCAGGATAAAGATAATATAAATAAAAAATGTTTGGCAACAGAGAGTTCATTTGGGGACAGGGAAGAGTGATGCCTAGTAGGCAGAATAGGGCAGGAAGGAATGCGTAGAGGCAGTGCTGGCCTGGGGGGTCTGGGATTGAGTGGGCGGGGCTGGCAGTTGGGGGTAGTGGTGGCAGGGGTAGAGGCTGGAGGATTTATTGTGATAAGCCCCATATACTGCTTGTCATATTCCTTGTTTGTCATTGGCTGAATTGGTTGATAGATGGCTATGGCATAAGGTGGGAGCGCTTATCCTTACGTGATTGGTTGCCCATGTTCACATGGAAGACAAATTGGGCAAACAAGTCAGCCACCATCTGTTGACCAAAGAGAGAATTGTGGTCAAGGACTCCAAGATGGAGATTGTTGAAAGCCTGAGGGTGGCGCTCCTGAACTGTGTCTCCAATATTAAAGAACACAACATCAGCCAGATAAATGTTAGCATGGCCAGCTGGGTACACAGAGGCCTGGTGCCCGCGTTGCTGGATGGCCTTTAGGGCAATGGAGCTACCCTCCCTCTGGTGGCTCAAGAAATCCTGGTGCTTGGAATTTGAGCCATCCCAGGAGTCAAGTAATTTACCAAGGATGTGGCTGTACTTGTAGCCATAAGTGAAATCTGGGGTTTTCCAATAGTAGACAAAACCCTTGGCTGAAACAGCCAGAAACGCACCAATGAACATCCCCTTTTTGACCTTCTTCCTCCTTTTTTGGGTGGCGGCTCTTCCTTGGACACCAAAATTGTCAAAAGCTATCAATAGCTTATAGTAGGAGATGAAGAGGACATCATCAGACAAACTTGTCAGGCATTGGACCAGGGTGGATTTGATTGCCTGATCATATGGGGAATCCTCAGTGCCATCCTATTGGTTGCTGGCAACATTGGTCAGTACCCAGATTGATACCACCTTTCCATGAATCCACAGCTGCACCTTACGCTAGGAAACCCATATGTTATGGAGTGCAAGTTGTTTACGGGCCTGGGTCAAGGGAAGCTTGGGGTCCTGCTGCATGAGGTCAAGCATAATTGGTTACGCCTCAGTGATTTGGGACTTGGGGGCCTTCTTTGGCTTCTTGGCTGTCCCAATCAGATTCCCCTTATTTATTAAATTATTAAATTCCTGCATTATTGTAGCCTGGGTTAATTGCAATTAGGTTGCAATCTGATCCCAGGACAGACCCTACAGGTTCAGTGACACAATTTCCTGAAGAATTTGGGTGGTGATGAGATGTTGCTTGGGGCTCTGGGCCGCAGGAGCTGAATCCTGATTGGTTGAGAGGATTGCAGGTTGACTGATGGCAGGAAGTTGTTCCAAATCAAGGTTGCCATCCTGATTGGTTGGTTGATGAGCAGCTTGTGCAGGGGTGGGTACAGGAGCGGGAGTAGAGCTGGGCACAAAGTGACTATTGAACAAGTCAAAGCCATAGGGGTCGGGGGTCAAGTACAGGTCAGCTTCCTCATTACCTGCATCAAAGGCTTGGGTGCAAACAGGTGTCTCCACGTTCTGAGCCTTGCCTCCATTGAAGCTGGCTTGACTGCTTCTGGCTTGGTTGCTGGTGCTGTCAAAAATGTTGCTAGTAAAAACTATTGTAAAAAACCTAGGATAAAGTCACTAAAAGTAGAAGTTTAAAATTTTATGATTTATTTTTATTGTAATCTCAAGTCCATATTTGGAAGGTTCTCAAAACCATTTCATACAAATCAGGAGTCATGAAAATAAATAGAACACCCTTGTTCCTAAATTGGATAGCTGTTGATTGGCTGTTAAACTGTTATACTTCTATTTTGGGCTGCTCATACTACACATCTTGTGTGACTTCATTTTATTTTGTGCTTGTGGAATCTCGCTTCTAGATTGCTCAAATTTTGTTTCATTTTAGTCCTTCTGTTGGTGCCTCATATGAAGCTTGATTGGATTATAATGTACTCCAGAACAGCATCCATTCATCTCACTTGTTGTGTCAGTTCATTTTGTTTGTGGTTTAAACAACACTGCTTGATATTTGCTATAATTTTGTATAATGGGCTAGTAAATTTTTTTTGTTTGACAGTTCATTTATTAACCAAAAATATTTAAATTAATTGAATCCTGAATCTTGCGCAACTTGGATTCTGTTCAAATCTGAAATCATTTAATTTAAATCTGAGGTATTTTTGGTTGTTGCCATAGCTTTTAAAAGGCAGCCTCCAGAATTTACTCATACAGAATGGAACATCCTCCATGTCACAATTTCAAAAATTATTTTTGCTTTATCTTTTATAATTTGGTTAAAAGCTCAAAATAAAAATCAAACATTGCTTATATTATCAGTGTCAATTATTTAATCAAGAAAAAAATAATCTTTAATATTGAAAATAAGAAAAATATTTTTGAGAATTGTTGGCATGGAGGATGTTCCATTCTGTATGAGTTAATTCTGGAGATTGCCCTTTTAAAACTACTGTATACCTTTTAATAGTAAACCCAAAATAATTAAAAACAAAACATTTAAAGCAAGTTAATAAAAATAAACCAATAAAAATCAAATAAATTAGAAATATAATCCACTTTATAAAATCACAATATTTTTTATTTTATATATTTACAAGATAAATTTATTAAGATGTTCTCCTAAAGAAGCTGTTCAAGTTTTCCAATAAGACCAATAAATCTAGCACCCAGAAGTTATCCCTTTTGTGATGGATGGAATCAGATAAATCTAGAAGCAGCATCTCAGATAGATTCTTTTATAACAGGTCTGGGGATATCATCCCTTAAATTGCTACAATTTAAAGGAAGACAAGAAGAAGATAGATAACACTAATAAGATCATCCAATAAACTCAAGATAAAACCACAAAGATGAAAAAAAGAGTTTATAAATGAAAAAGATGCTCATACCAAGGAAAAGAGTATCCCCAAGAGAACCCAGAGCTGCACACCAACTTTAATTTCAACTATAATAAAGAGAATATCAACCAATAGAAATTTGAGAAGATGCTCCTGGTTTTGAGCCAGAGAGGGTCAAGAACTTTTGTGACAAGAATGGAAAGTTTACCATCCCAGATGAGCTTCACATCTTCTTTATGTTGACTGCCCAGGAGAAGTCAGCTGTTGCATATGAGGGATACTACTTCTATAGCAACAACATATTCACATCTATTTCCCTGAAGCAATTCAAGTGTGAGCATAAAGGATTCCCCTCCATGGCTGTGATCACTAGGTTTGAATTCCTGAAGATTACTTCTGAAGAAAATGAGTATCCTCATCATAAAGATAAATTAAGTGCCTGATGGAGTGTGTTAGAAATCCGCAGACTGTGGTATTTTATTATTGTCAGATGATATCCTAAGTCTTCTAACATTAGGAAGCACAGAGGACCTGTGACTTTGGCGTAACCTTTGGCCTGGAATATTTTTGTTGTCATCAGAAGTAGCAAGTCTGACAGTGCCCAAGGCCCAAAGGATTTGGGACAGTTCTTCCTACTTCTGGATATAGGTTCATAGATTGTTGTCTCTATATTTTTACTATAGGAATTATACTGTATGACAACAGTATCATCTTTTTCTCTCCACTTAAAGCCTAAGAGAGGATCACATTAAGGAAATAAGGCTTGGATCAATCATAAAGTCAAATAAGGAATCATCAGTCTTTTATTCTAATGGACTGGCTTTAAGGCAGCCCGTCTGCACACATGCTATCTGAGTTAGCTCACAACGCTAGAAGAGACTGAAGTAGCATTAGGACAACATATCAGGAGGCCTGGTTTTTTTGGGGTGGGTTTAATGGAAGGCTAAATTATCATCTTCCACAGATTGGTATCCTTTCTGTCTACCTGGGCCACTTCCAGGGCTAGCTAGCCAGAAGTTAGCTACTAGTTCACAGAGATGATTGTTTCACTTAATCAGAGCTACCCTAATACAACAGGCTCAAAGTCTTTTTATCTTAGAGTGTTTGGCCCAATGGCCCAGTCTGTTTTGGACTCTTCTAGAAGTGTTTCAAATGACAGCCCATGTGATGGCCCTTGTTATAGGATATAAAAAAAATTAGAATAGTAATTATTATGAGAATCATGTTTGAGATGGTTGTTGAGGTGGACTAATTAATGAGCAGTTATTGCATGTTCCATTAATTAATTGCAATGAATGAAATTGTTAATGCCAGGATATGATTTGGTCATTGATTCATTGATCCTGCAGCTTGTGGCCCACATTGTTCTATTGAAACCATTCCAAAGAGTGATTGCCAGCTGGCCCGCAATAATTGATTGAATCTGTTAATTAGTCAATATCCCAAAATCCTGACAGAGTGATACCTTATCAAGAAAATAGCCTGTAATTCAAAAGTTATCTCCTCTGGTGTAACTGTGTATTCTCAGAAAAATATCAACAATTTTCAGCAATTCATGGTCTGTAAATATCACCAGCTCATCAGATTTATAATCAAAAAAAGAGATATGATTCAATCTTATAACAAAATTCTTAAGAAACAAAGATTCTGTTGATTCATGATCAAGTGTAGTATACCAATAATGAGTAGCTATTTATTCAGATGAAGATTCCAAATAGATTGAAGAGGGGATGTTAATTTATCCAACCTGTCAAGATTATACTTCAGAGAAGTATAATAAACGAGATAAAGGGGAAGATTTAAGAGAAGAATGATACTTTATTGGATAGAATATATAATATCATATAGTATCATGGAAAGCCACATACTGTCCATGTACATCATGAAGGTCATGTGGCTTATCTAAGTAATGTTCCTCTTAAGTCACAAGGTTTACTCAAGTTGTGTTCTGCTTAGGATCTGGATTGTGTGATCCCCATTATAGATGGTTGAATGATAGGAGTGCCACCAGCTTATTGATTAGTTGGCAAGCCATTCAGTGATTCATTCAGTGAGCTACTTGGGGTGTTAATTCCCCAAGAGGGAGTAATCAAAGATGTTGTGACATCGCCCCCTGGGGTGCTGAAAGTGGGAGCCTTGGGAATTTTCTTCAGAGAGTTGGGGATGCGTGCTTGGTATTGGTCCAGTTTGGCGTTAGGGACAGGGAGTCTGGAATTCTGTTGTGCCGTCCTGGCTTTGCATAGGCAGAGTTGGTTGTGATGCATACACATCAGTTCAGTCTGAGCTCCAATCTCTTTGATGAGGTAGGTGTTTTTGGGCTTGACTTCCATAACAATGCCTTGTCCGTGCAATCCTGGGTCCGATTTGTGCTGATCATGATTGACAACCCAGATCTTGTCTCTGGGTTGAAATCTTTCCTGTTGTAGCAGGATTGCTTCTCTCTTGACTCTTTTGCCTTCCATTTCCTCTTGGTCTTTTCTAGCTTACTGTATGTTGGGGTCATTGGCATCTAGTACTTTCTTAGGTAGAGTTAACCGGGGTTCTGCAGCTATACTAACAAGAGTGGGCTTTTGTCCATAGACTAGTTCATATGGGCTTTTGCCAGTATTATGGTTAACCTGTGTTTGACAGACCATGAGCGCTGTTGGAAGCATGTTGACCCAAGCCTTTGGATTTTTAGCAGATAAATTACCAAGGGCTTCCACTAGGGAGCCATTTAGTTGTTCTGCTCATCCATTTGCTTGTGGGTGGTACGGGCTGGTGGTGATGTGTCTTATTCTGTTTTTGGCTAGGTATATATTGGTGTCAATGGCTTTGAGTTTGGTACCTCTATCTGTGATTAGGAGGTCAGGTTTCCCAAACTTGCCTATGATTTCTTTGCCAATAAATTGTCTCACATCATTGCCTTTGTGCTCTTTTGTGGCTTGTGCCACAGGCCATCTGGTTGCATAGTCAATAGTTGTTATGATGTACTTTTCCCCTTTGTTTTAACCAGGCATTGTTCCCACAATATCCAACAATCATACCTTGAAGGGTTGTGTGAATGATACGGGTACCACTGACTTAGGTGGTGCTTTGGTTTGGGCGTACTTTTCACAGACTTCACATTGCTCTAATACTTCTTTGATGTCATCTAACATATTGGGCCACCAGTAGCGTGTTTTAAGGCATTTGTTTAGGTTTCTGCTACGGGTGTGTCCCAAGTCTCTGTGATATCTGAGTATGGTGTCAATCTTTTGAGTTGAAGGAACTTAGGGTACAGTGTCACCACTTGGAAGTTTTTTGTGCAGGGTACTGTATACATTTTTGAACAGATGTTTGTTATTAAGGACTTTCTTTTGGATGTCCATGAGTGTGCCTGGTGGAAAACCTTCCTGGAGATTCCCCATTGTTGTGAATACCGCTATTCACTGAGTTTTGATTTTGCCTTTGGTGGGCTATTTTGAGGACAAATTGCTTGCTTTTGCTTTTGCCTCTCAAAATGAGCTGATGACTGAATCAGGAAATACAATTGTTTGGTTTTTTGACTCTGCGCAACTCCCTTGCCCCACTCATACCTGTGGCAAGTGATCCTACCATCCATGTACTGTTTTCTGGTTAAGGTACACAGTATATATTCCCAATCTCTATACCCAATAAAATTTAAGTTCTATTCACATTTTTGTCTTTGTGTCTTCTGTACTTCTGCGCCTCTCTCTAGCCACAACAAGTAGAGATTATTCTTCCAGGGCTGCAAGGTAAACACATTTGCCTTCCCTGTCATCTAACTGAGACTTAGTACAAATCCAATCCTAAGGTTAGGATTTCCCGTTGTGTGTCTGTGCCGCGCCTCAGATCACAACAAAAATGATGCTCACTACAGGGACTGTAAGCCCCTCGGTTATCCCCTTTGCATCCACGTTTTCAGGTCCTTTGCCTCCACCTATACAAGAGTTGACTTCACCTGAAATAACCAGTCCTCCAATTGAGGAAGATATTGCCAACTAGCCTATTACCCCCACTATACTGAACCTTGGGAATGGTCCCTGCCTAGTTGCTTACCCCATGGGCACCCCTGACTTAGAACAAGTCATGGTGTTAGCCCTTGGGATAGCCTGGGATGGAGCCATCCCTTTCCTTCAGCTGCAGTTCAGTTGAGCTGAATACTACGAGTTAATTGTGGCCCCGCAGTTTCCACAACACCTCCTCTCAGTGGCTGGCTCCGCTGAGCACTTACTATCATCCTTTGTGCATCCTGCCTTGGCCCACCATCAAATGGTGTTGGGGCTCCACATCCAAGAAATCTCGTCTCTGCAAGCTGTGGTTACTCATCACTGGGACCAGTTTGCTGCCTATCAACAATGGATTCATTCCCTGTTTTCCTTGATATCTGACAACCAGCGCAATTCTGTCACCTCCCATACCTGTTTGGTTAATTCTATTGAAAAAATGTGCCAGTCTATCTCCAAATACATGAGAGAACATCTATACAAGTTTCACCAGCTAGAACAACCCTGGCAAGCTCAGGTGGACTCCACCTTAAATGCTTATCTCACTGACTTCAAGCAACTTGTGCAACAGCTCAATGCCTTCAGTACATATTCCTTTGAGCAGCTACAGCAGGTAGCGGGCTTTGCTGCTAGCAGTCTTAATGAAATCAGTACTGCATTTGAGCAAGAGAGAGCTGCCACTGCTGCTACTATAGTCACTTTCCAGAGTCAAGTAAATGAACTATCTACGCCCAAGCCAGATGTTCCGCCCTCTCCCCCTTCTTATGACTTGGTGGATAGGGATCAGAGAATATGGGATGCCATTTGAGAACTACGTTTGACTACTTGCAGTCAGGGACGTCCTGTTGAGGCACCTTGACCTGACCCCCAGGTTCTTGAACTGACTACCCAAGTTGTGGAGCTACAGCAAAAGCTGGCCGCCCTACGTGGAATGATGGCAACTGCTGCTAGTCCAGTTGGGGTTGTCAATGAAGATGGTTGCTGCCCTGGTTTATCTGGAGCACCTCAAATCCAATGTTCTAGGGAATTAATTGCCCTAGCTAACAAGGTGGATCAATTGAAGCGGGACCACACTGAGCTGGATAGAGACATACAAGAAATGAATGAAGTGATTGAATCTGTGAATGATAGATTTGCCCCTTGCCTCTCAGTGGGGCCATCCCTTACTTCCCATCTGGCTGAACTCTTCACAATAGTGACCACTCAAGGTCAACGCTTAGATACTACTGCACAACAGACCACTCAAGCTGTAAATACTGGGCCCGCGCTGTTGAGACTCTTACCACCCTTGAAGAAAGTGTTTGCCAGCTATGAACTAGACAGCCCCCCTTGGAATCTGAGGCAGGGTTTCCCTGCGTATAAACGTACTTAATAGCAACAATTGTGGCCCAACTCCAAAAACTCACTTCAAGCCTATCTTTAAGCAAGTCTTTGAGCCCAGAACCTCGACTATTGCAGCTTTCCTAACTATCTATGAAACTGCCATGCAAAGAGCCTCAGATGAAGTCAAGAAGGAACACAATCTGACCTGTCTACACCTGACCTGCCAAGAGGTAGTTGTGCCAGAACTACCCTTCATTGAGACGTGGGAAGATATGAAGCAGCTTCTGATTGATGAGTTTGGTGGTGACCTTAGCCTGGAAGTAAAGAAGGATGCCTTCATGCATATTGCTTTCAAGCCTAAAGAGACACTAGCCAAGTTTGTAAACAGATTCTACATGGAAGGACAGCAACTGATTACAAGCAGACAGTTGACAGCCCATGAAGCCTACATGGCTTGCGCTCAAGCCCTCAAGGTTAACCAACTTCTGTGCCTTCACTTCAAAGCCCATAAGGCTATGCTCTCTTCCATGAAGAGCATAAAGAAGTTGTTGCAAGATATGCACCTTATCCACTCTGGCGCTGTTGTTAGGGAAAGTCAAGCTGCTTCTAACTCTGGTTCATCTTCCTGTGGTCCTTGCATTCTTACCATGAACTCACAAAATCCTCCTTGACACCAAGGTTACCACAACTGTGGTCAGATAGGTCATCATTCTTGAGTCTGCACCGATCTGTGGGTTGAAAGAGCTGATACAAAGGAACAGGCGGGAAAAGAACAGTCAATCTAGAGGCAGAGACGCTCTTGGTTGACAATTCTTCCCAGTCTCTTCCAATCCCTCCCTCTATGGCTGACTCCAAGCCTGCTGATAATGAGGCTCCCCTATCCTCCTCTTGTTTCACAATATCTCTGATGACTCTGACCTGGATGACTCTGATATTGACGACGCTGATGCATATGGGTACTCTGTTCTGGATGTTCCTAAAACCATTACAGTCCCCTATAAGTTACGCTCAGGAAAGACTACAAGTACTGTTAAGCCTTTGCCTGAAGCCAAAGAAATTGTTTTGCGTCCTTACCTCACTCAGGCTAAGAGGTCCCTCATGCTAATGAAGTTGTCAGAAGAAGCTGCTGAGGTTGCTGATTCTGTCTTCAAGAATGTATCTGTTTCACTCCCTCTCCAGACTGTTTATAAGGAGTTTCCAGGGTTAAGATGCATGATTGAGAAGTGGGATAAGGAACTAGCAGAGGCTCAAGATATCCTAGCCGTCCTTCCCCCCTTTGGTTGCACTACTACTCAAGTAGAGATATCCATTCAAAAAGTAAAGATTAAGGCTGTTATAGACACTGGCTCACTGGTCAATTTTGTCTCCCTTAAGCTTGTGAAGAAACTCAAACTTGCCCCTGACCTTAATCATCACCAGTCATATGGCATGACTGGACTGTCTATGACCCGCGCCATAGGGGCTTACTCCGCTCTACCCATGCAGGGAGGAAAGCTTCACCTAACTGAGCCAGCAGTTGTCTTGGAAAACAAGAGTTACAATCTCCTAGTTGGCACCCAGTTCCTTAGGGAATATAATGGGATAATCAACTTGAAAGATGGCTACCTCTCTATTCTAGGCTATGAAGTCCCCTTAATCTTTGAAGAGCCAGTTAAAGTTCCTGGGAAACGCCTCAAGACTTGTGCCTTGGAATATCCCACTGGGGGTTTCAACCTCAAGTATTGCACCCACTCTTCAAACATGAAGAGTCCATCCATGGCTTGTCCTGCGGCTGAAAGGATCCCTCTCCTAGCCATGTCTGCTGTCACTATCCCACCTGGCTCCCAGGCCATCCTTGACTCCCAGATATCCTATGAACTACCTGAACACACTTTCTTTGAGTTGTATTCCCCTCCCTTGCTAGGAAGCAACAAACCTTAACTCTTTCCTGGAATCCTAGATGTCTCTCATAAAGACCCTGTTTTGTTTGTTGTTGGTAGCCAACCTGACTGCAATCCCCATGACCGTATCTAGGGGGAAGGTTGTTGGATATGACAAGCAATTGAGTGGTCCTGAAGTCCTGTCTCTTCATCCCTTTGGTACGTTTCAGGATTTTAACCTACCAGAGGATGAGCCGCAAGTCCTATCTTTGTTCACTGTACAAGACTTTCCACAACTGTCCCCAGTTCAACAGAAAGAGGTGCTAGATTTACTAGACCAATTTTCAGATATCTTTGCTAAAGACAGTACCAATTATGGGTTAACCAAAGGCGTTATTCATCAGATTGACACTGGTGACGCCCCCTTCTGTGCTAAACCATATCACTGCAGTTGTGTAGAAAACGCCCAAGTATTTAAAGAGCTCAAACAACTGCTAGATGTTGGGCTGCTGGCGCCTTCCCAAAGTCCTTAGGCATCCCTGCTACTCATTTTAAAGAAGAAGGATGAGGTCATTGTATTGTGATGGATTATTGCCAATTGAACTCTTTGACCAAGAAGGACTCATACCCCTTGCTGTGTATTGATGATGCTCTCTGACGTCTTTGAGGCTCTAAGTTCTTCTCTGCTATGGATCTGGCATCTGGATACTGGCAAGTTGACCTATCCCCCAAGGATTGTCAGAAAGCTGTGCTCATTACTTCTGAAGGGCTTTCTGAGCCTACTCACATGCCACAGGGACTTTGAAACGCCCTGGCCACCTTCTAAAGGGCCCTGGACTCCATCCTTTGTGACTTGAAGTTGTTGTGGGTCCTAGTATACTTGGATGATATAACGGTTTTCAGTGCTACCTTCACCTATCACCTGGATCATCTCAAAGAGGTGTTCATAAAGATTTGGGAAGCTGGCCTCAAACTGAAGCCTTCCAAGTGCGCCTTCTTCAAAGAAGGTCTTGAATTCTTGTGCCACAAAGTAACCCAGACAGGGATTCACCCAATGACTAAGAAGGTTGAAGCCATCAACAAAATGCTTCAGCCCACCAACTTGCGAGAAGTACAAGTTTTCCTGGGGATGATGGGCTACTATAGACAGTTTATCCCTGACTTTGTCAATACTAGTGAACCTCTAGTCCAGCTGTTATGTAATGTTCCTTTTGAATGGACCGCCAGTTAGCAGCAAGCCTTTGAGACCCTTAAACAAAAACTCAAAGAGGCGCCAATCCTAGTGTATCCTGACTATGATAAGGAGTTCATCCTGTACACCAATGCTAGAGATCTAGCTATTGGAGCCATTCTGGCCCAACTGGACAACAAGGGTGTAGACCATCCTGTGGCTTATAATTCCTGTGTGCTAACCAAGCATGAGAAGAAATATAGTGTCACAGAGAAGGAGTGCCTTGCCGTGTTGCATGCAGTCAAACAGTTTTGTCATTACATATACGGCACCCACTTCACAGTTGTCACTGAACACACTTCTCTTAAATGGTTACAGCAGCTTAAGGAACCTGAAGGACACCTAGCTAGATGGGCTCTACGTCTGCAGGGATACAACTTCACGGTGCTTCATTGCCCTGGAATTCAACACCAGAACACTGATGGGCTCTCCAGAATGCCTATTCTTGCTTTGCATCCTGCAGAGGCCAACTGGTTATATGAACTAATTGGGTACCCTTCTTCTTGGGAAAGTGAGACAGAAGAGGTACAACTGGCCTTGTCCAAGATATCCAAAGATACCCTTATACACAACAATCAGCTCTTCAAAAAGGTATGAGACCAGTATCTGCCTTATGTACAACCCAGTATTTGCCTCTTGTTGGTGTCACAAGCTCATAAAGAACTGGGCATGAAGGCATTGCCAAGACCTTTGAATGGCTTCAGAAGAACTAATTCTGGGAGAACCTTTGCCTGCTGATCCCAGACAACATTGCTAGCTGCCACAACTGCCAGCTACAGAGGCCTTGAGCTGCTGCCCATGAGTTCAAATTAGTTCCCCCTCAACATGCCTTTCACACTATTAGCATTGACGCAGTAGGTCCTCTTCCCCGCTCTTGTTCTGGGTGTTGCTTTATTCTGGTTGCTATCAATCACTTTAGCAAATGGGCAGAGGCTTGCCCTACAAAGGACATTACGGCTAAGACAACTGCTGCCTTCCTGTTGCAAGAGGTTTTCTACCAACATGGCTGTCCTCAAGTGCTGCTCTCAGATAATGGGACTAACTTCAATGCCAAGCTAGTAACCTCTGTTGTCAAAGCTTTTGGATCACACCAATCCTTCTCTGCCCCCTACAATCTGTCTACCAATGGAGCAGTTGAGCATGCAAATTCAACACTGGTCTCCATCATGAGATAGCTCACCTACTCTGACGCTGCCAATTGGGACCTATACCTACTTGCTGCTCTCTTTGTGTACCGCCTTAGCAAACATTGTGTCACTGGGTATTTCCCTTTGCTATGCTGTATGGGCAAGAGGCTACTACCCCTTTGCTCTTGGGGGCCCCCATGCTTACCTCTGATAAGGCCATGAACCCTGACAACCACATTAAGGATCTAGTCAACCACATAATTGATATACAGGCCACTGCCTACACTTCTGCATATAAGACTAAGATTCTTGAGCTCTTGCCTGATAATACTGGATGCCCCCCTGCCTGAATTTGATGTTGGTGACCATGTACTTTACTATCAACACAGAGTAGATGGTTGTGCACATAAGTTGGTCTCTCTGTGGATTGGCCCTTTAGAAGTGACCTTTAAGCAAGGGTCCAAATATACTGTAAAGCTCCTGTCCAGTGGCTGTTCTTTTGCTCAAGTTCACACAAAGTTCCTTTGTAAATACCACCCCCCTAAGGCCAATCTAGGGGAGGGCAATGTCGTGAATACCGCTATTCACTGTGTTTCAATTTTGCCTTTGGTGGGCTATTTTCAGGACGAATTGCTCGCTTTTGCTTTTGCCTTTCAAAGTGAGTTGATGACTGAATCAGGAAATACAATTTTTGGTTTCTTGATCCTGCGCAACTCACTTGCCCCACTAGTGCTGGTGACAAGTGATCCTACCGTCCATGTACTGTTTTGTGGTAAAGTTACACAGTATATATTCCCAATCTCTATACCCAATAAAATTTAAGTTCTATTCACATTTTTGTCTTTATGTCTTCTGTACTACTGCACCTCTCTTTATCCACAACTAGTAGATATTATTCTTCCAGGGCCTTAAGGTAAACACATTTGCCTTCCCTGTCATCTAACCAAGACTTAGTACAAATCCAATCCTAAGGTTAGGATTTCCTGTTGTGTGTCTGTGCCACGCCTCAGATCACAACACCCATGATGAGCATGGGCCAGTTGGGGTCACCATCAGCACAGAGGGCATGCTTGCTGTATAGCCTTGATAGGGCATCTGTGGTGAGCATTTCTTTGCCTGGTTTGTATTTGATTTGCATGGGGTATCTCTGTATGAGACTCATTCATTTGGCTTGTCTTCTTGATAGATGTTGTTGTATTTTGAAGAACACTAGGTATTTATGATTGGAGAGCACCTTGAATGTTTGAGCTCCTTCTAGATAACAACGCCACTTTAGGAGGCAATGTACAATTGCCACTAATTCCTTGTCGTGGATGGGGAATCTTTGCTCACTGTCAGACAGTTTTCTTGACTCATACGCTACAGGGAGGAATTCTTTCTCTGCTGTTTGGATTTGGAGTACTCTTCCTATGGTGCAGTCAGAGGCATTGGTTTCTAGTTTGTATATCCCTTCCCGGTTTGGATGCTGGAGTATGGGGGTGGTGACCATCTGTTCTTTTAACTGGCGGAAATGTTGGCCTCATAGCGGGGTCCATACAAACTTTGTTGTTTTTCCTGTAATGACTGATAGGGGAGCCGTTAGAGCACACCAGTTGGGGATGAAACTTCTGATGTAGGCAACCATGTCTAGGAAGGTGCAGAGTTCACTCTTGTTTCTGGGGGCTGGCATTTCAGTTATGGCTTGTATTTTCTCTGGATCTGGTTTGATCCCGTCCTTGCTGACAATGTGGCCAAGGAAGGGGAGTTCAGACGAGAAGAAGTTGCATTTTGATGGTTTGACAATGAGTTGATTTTCCTTGAGGGTGCGGAGAACTAGATGGACGTCTTCCCAGTGTTGTTTTAAGTTTGGGCTTTAGATGATTATGTCATCCAGGTAGATAATTGCTTGTTTCCCAATGGTTTCTTTAAAAACCTCATTCATAAAGGTTGTAAAGGTACTGGGGGCATTAATCATGCCAAAGTTAAGGACAACACATTTGAAGGATCTGTATTTGGTTTGGAAAGCTGTCTTTGGGATGTCTTCAGGTTTCACTCAAATTTGGTGGTAACCTGCTATCAGATCAATTTTTGTGAAGATTTGGGACCCCCCAGGTCGTCAAAAAGGTCATCAATCAGGGGCAGGGGATACCTGTTTTTAATTGTGACCTCATTGAGCGCCCTATAGTTGGTGACCAGGTTGAGTCCTCTGTCTTTCTTTGCCACAAAGAAGACAGCTGCGCCAAAGGGTGACCTTAGGGTCTTATGAGGCCTATAGAGCATTGTCTTCTTGGGGTGTTAGGTAATAAATAGGGCGTGCCTTGGGTACTCTTACTTTAAGGTCAATCTCATGTTGTATGCCACGGCTGGGTGGTAATCCCGGTAGCGTTTCCTGGAAAACAGATGGAAAAATTTTGATGAGCTGATCACAGATATAACCCTGTTCATGTCTAGTTTCTGTATTCTTAAGTGAATGATTTCATATCTACAGGTATTCCAATTGATCTTTCTGGGGTTGGTTTCCTCTTCTGTTTCCATTATTTTTATAAACACATGGTTGCACATGAGGGTGTCAAGGTGAGTCACGTAGATGTGGTGATGTACCTTGCCGCGCTGGATGGTGAGGGTGGCACTGTCCCAATCAATGTGGGGTTTGGTTTTTTGCATCCAATCTAAGCCTAGTATCACATCATACTTAGGGATTGTTATGATAGGACCGCTGATTGTTGTTTGCACATCCCTAATCTGGGCAAGGAAAGGCTTTGTTCCTTGGTGACTGGCGTGCTTCTGTTGTCTGCCATGATGACTCTCCTGACACTGCTTTGAACTGTTGGTAATTTCATGAGGTTGGAAATTTTTTGTTAACAAGGGATTGATCTGCTCTAGTGTCAAATAGTGCTGTGCCCTGGTATCTTCAAAAACAGAAAGAATAGGTAAGGAGTTTATTTCTGGTTTGGGCGGCAAACAGTAGAGGATTGCTGGAGGGTACTTGGATCATGGTGATTGAATCCACATCTTGGTCCCTGTACAAGTCTTGTGAATTGGGGGAGGGTGGCTTGCCTAAGCACTCCCTGAGCTTTTCCCTCCTCATTGGTATCTTTGATGCTTGCTTGGTTGGCTTGGGCTGTGCAATTTCTGTTTTGAGGGTGAGTGTTATTGGCTTGGTTGTTCTGCTTATTGGGGCAAGCGTCCTTCTTGGCTGTGGGACTCTCTTTGCGCTTGTTGGTTGCGTGTAGATTGTCAGATTTCTGTGCTGCGTGTTTTTCCTCTAGGAATATGTCCTCAAGGTTCTTGCAGTGTGCCATGTCAAACTGTTGTCTGATGTGTGTAGGGAGGCCATTGTAGAAGTCCAGGCGTGGCCCAGGCTCATCAAAGTTGATGGAGTTAGGTGCACAGTCATGTAGGTCTTTATATGCTGCAATATATTCTTTAATTGTTCCTGTCATTTTGAAGGTCCAAAGTTCTGTCATGATTACCACGTAAGAGTCCTTCATGGAGAACTTTTGAGGAATGTGTCTTTGAACAACTCCCAGTTTTCCTTCTGGTTGGGGTGCTGGGCCATCCACCCGCTTAAAAACCGTGATGCAGTTCCTGTGACGCAGAGGGAGACCTCACTGACCCAGAGTCTGTGGGGGTATTCTACTTGTTCAAACTTGCTTTCTAATCTGTTAATCCAAAAGGAGGCGTTTTCACAACGTAGTCCCTCTAAGGTGCCAATTTCTGCTGTACACAGGCTCTGGAATATAAGATTGGGTATTTCAGGCTGTTGTGGTGCGGTTATGGTTGTTGTGGTGGTGGGTAACAATTTGTGGGCTTTGAGAGTGTTGTACTGTTCTACGGGTACAAGGACATTGTTGTAGATACCAAAGCCTGTTGGGATGTCTTGTCCTTCTTTGTAGTCTCTCCAGCCGCTGGGGAGTACCATTGTTTGAGTCTTTTTATTAGGAGGAATTTTTTCCTTAAGTTAGGTAGGTATGAATAAGCTACCTGTGCTACCACTGTCAAGATTATACTTCTGAGAAGTATAATAAACAAGATAAAGGGTAAGATTTAAGAGAAGAATGATCCTTTATTGGGTATAATATAGAATATTATATAGTATCACAGAAAGCCACATACTGTCCATGTACGTCATGGAGGTCATGGGGCTTATCTTAGTAATGTTCCTCTTAAGTCACAAGGCTTATTCAAGTTGTGTTCTGCTTAGGATCTGGCTTGTGTGATCCCCTTAATAGATGGTTGAATGATAGGAGTGCCACTGGCTTATTGATTAGTCAGTGAGCCATTTGGTGATTCATTTGTGAGCTACCCAGGGTGTTAATTCCCTGAGAGGGAGTAATTAAAGATGTTGCAACAAACCAAAAATAAATTGATGGTGCTTAAGGATCAGGGATGTAAATAGCATATGCAATCTTTACTAGCTGTCCCAAGATCTTTATCCAGATTTGGCTCATTCTACTGAATTAGAGGATAGAGAAACCCCTCTCATTTACTGCCACTTGATTATGATAACAAATTTGAACTATAATAGTGCCTTGAAAATCATCAAGTAAGAGATACAGAAGGAAGTCTTGGGGGCTCAAGAAATCAAGTTGCTAAATAAAAAAGGATATCAGGATCCCATCAGCTCAATCAGACTCAAGAATCCAAAGTTAATTATCCTTAAATTTATAGTTACTCAGTCTTAAGCATTTAATGAAGTCTTTGGCTTTGCAATTGAAGGATGTAAATTTTCATTTTTTAAGCCTGCCTTAGTAAGATTAATATATATCAACAAGCTTTATAAGAAAAATACCTCAGAAACCCCAGGGATTGCTAAGAATATAATTGAAAGGTATTCTGATATGTTTTTTCTGAAAAAAATGACATTTTGAAGAGAGTAAATCTCTAGACATAGATGATTTAAAAGTGGCTAACCAAAAACTTATGGCTGAATTTGTTGGCTACTTTAATGACCTGTGGACTAGAGATAAATCAAGAAAAATATGCCCCAAGAAGAAAAAGATCAGATAAAACTATGTGAAGTCAGTCCTGAATGAAGGTATCAAGACTACCTCTGCCCTGAAAAAATAGCAAAATCACTTTTCCAAGTCAGTGAGAGTTAACAAGCTATCATTTGAAAAGCTATTTGTGGGCCTATAGAAATTAAAAGACAGGATTGACAAGAATCCTATGGATATTGATAACAGATACCCTCTCCCTGCAAGAAAAGCATACATAAACTCAAAAATGACATAATGTACAATCTGATGAATAGGAAATACAAAAAGGATGAGATCTTAAATACCTGAATAGAGTCTCAAATGTCATGAACTTTTGGTTTGAATAATTGCTACTCATTTTTATAATCCAAAATGGCCTATCTTCATATATCTAATTTTTAAACAATAGTTGGTCATTTTTATTAATTTAGTAATACATTTTTATTAATTTAGTAATAAATTTTTATTGTTTAGATTTTTAAATTTGTTTTATTAAAAATTTTATAGTATAAGTTGTTTTTTATTTATTATCAAAATTTAAGCTTATTTTTAATACATTTTTAGTTTGATAACTGTCAAAGTTAGCATTTACTTTGATTTAATTTTTTTGACAAGAATTGCTTTATTTTTATTTTTATTTAAAGGAAATGACTAAAAAAACAGTGTGAAATAAGTGTTTGTTAGGAAATCAACTAATAGAACAATGATTGATCTAGCATCTTCCCGCCCAGTTTAATGTCACCCAGCTAGGGAAATCCGTAAATGCTATTTTGAATGTATAATGAACTCTGATATGCAGAAAAGTTGTTAGCTTTCAAGCACTGGCGATGTAAATACGGTAGCTGTGAAGAAATCAATTTAAATTGATATACAGCACAAAACAAACAAAGGAATTCGAGACTAAAATTTCATAGCCATGTATACAGATTTTCAAAATGCTAAATTTCTTATAATCTATATTAATAACCAAAAATTAAATATCTTTGCCCAGTAGAATATTTTTAACTTGCAAATTAGAACAAAAAGAGCTTAAATATAGTAGCTGCAATTATAGGGCTCTTGACTATATTTAACTTTATTTCTAAACAATAATCTTGAAATCATTCATACCTGATGGTAAAGCAATGTAATACAATTGAAAAAGTGCACATAAGCTTGTAATAGTTTATTGGACTACAAAATAGTGCAGTCGGGACAAGGGTCGAGGTGATACATGGCAGCACGACGCATAAGCTTCTTGTTCTGAAGGACAGCATTGACTTGGACAATGTCGTCAGCTGTAAGTGTATCAGCAGTTTCTTCATGGGCAGTTGAATGAGTAGCAGAGGGCATCTGTTCAGAAGCTTTTGTAATGCCAGATAGTGAAGCTTGTTCATTAAGAGGACGAGCAACGACAACACCAAGAGTAATCAAAGTAGCAGTTTTCATTTTTTACTTGTATTATTTCAAACATTGGTTTATATATCATTTTTACTAGAGACTGGATCGTAACCTAAGACAATGGCTGATACAATGATCGAAAAACAGTTTTCAGGTGAAAAGGAATGTCGATTCATGGCCCCGGCAAATCAAATTTAATATACAATACGATACAGTCCACTTTTTATTTGAATATATATATCAAACTAAAATCAGGATCCATTATTAAATTGGTCCATTTTTACTTTAATTATTTTTATTATTCGTTACAAAGAACAAATTGGCAAACCTATTTTGGATTGAAATCAAAATCAGATCCTGAGCCATCTTGAATCGCATTGTTTAATTGATTGGGGTTTTCGTTATATTTTCCACTCCTTGATGATGTATTAAATAGAAAATTAAGACCTATTAGCTATCACATATAAAATCTATTCTAATTTCTCCTGGACTCGAGAGTGTTTTCATTGGATTTATTTAATAATCTGAAACTACAAAATTAAACATTCCCCAGACATTCAATCATGCACGGCTTTTATTATAATTGTAGTTTGTCAACCATTTGCTGCTTTTTACTTTACCAGATGAATCTAAATTCGTATGACGTGTATAGGGATGAAAATTATAATTATTTTCCTGTGAAAATAGCGAATAATTTAATAAATTAAAATACTTAATGTGATTCCAGAATGTATGAAATTCAGAAATAGGATATATAAACCAATGTTTGAAATAATACAAGTAAAAAATGAAAACTGCTACTTTGATTACTCTTGGTGTTGTCGTTGCTCGTCCTCTTAATGAACAAGCTTCACTATCTGGCATTACAAAAGCTTCTGAACAGATGCCCTCTGCTACTCATTCAACTGCCCATGAAGAAACTGCTGATACACTTACAGCTGACGACATTGACCAAGTCAATGCTGTCCTTCAGAACAAGAAGCTTATGCGTCGTGCTGCCATGTATCACCTCGACCCTTGTCCCGACTGCACTATTTTGTAGTCCAATAAACTATTACAAGCTTATGTGCACTTTTCTTAATTTTAAAATATCATTCTATAAATATGTAAGGTATTAATACTATAGATGATCGTGGTTGTTAGCATTGCCCACCAAACTATCATATGCTATTCACTAACCAAGGCTAAATCCACTACGATTCAATCTTTACTTCTGGTACTCAGTCCTCCCATAAATATCTATAAACCAGATGGTCAATTACACAGTAGTAATACATTCCCTTTTGTAAGTTAAATACAGCTTTATAGGGATGTCACAGAAAAATGTGGTTCTTTTTGATACTAAGTTAATTTATTTAGATTAGTTAGTGGGATTTTATTTTAAAAGTAAAACTGTTTGATATTATTTAATACAGTAGTTTTAAAAGCTATTGCGACAAAGAAAATACCTCAGCTTTAAACAAATGATTTCAAATTCAAGCAAAAATCCAATTCGCACAAGATTCAAGATTCAAATAATTTAAACATTTTTGGTTAACAAATGAACTTACAAATAATAAACAAAATTTCACTAGCCCATTATACAAAATTATATTAAACATCAAGCGGCATAGTTTAAACCACAAATAAAATGAACTGATGCAACAAGTGAGATGGATGGATGCTGTTCCAGAGTATATTATAATCCAATCAGGATTCATATGAGGCATCAACAAAAGGACTAAAATGAAAAAAATTTGAGCAATCTAGAAACAATATTCCACAAACCAAAACAAAATGAAGCCACACGAGATGTGTAGTATGAGCAGCCTAAAATAGAAAATAAATAGTTTAACAGCCAATAAACAGCTATCCAATTAAGGAACAGAGGCATTTTATTCATTTTCATGGCTCCTGATTTGTGTAAAATGGTTTTGAGAACTTTCCAAATATGGACTTGAGATTACAATAAAAATAAATCATAAAATTTTAAACTTCTACTTTTAGTTATTTCATTCTAGGTTTTATTTTAAGATGGTTTTTAACAGCAATATCTTTGACGGCGCCAGCAGCCAAGCCAGCTTCAATAGAGTTGAAGCACAGAACATGGAGACACCTATTTACACCCAAGCCTTTGATGTGGGTAATGAGGAAGCTGACCTGTACTTGACCCCTGACCCCTATGGCTTTGACTTGTTCAATAGTCACTTTGCGCCCAGCTCTGCCCCCACTCCCTTTCTCACCCCTGCACAAGCTGCCAACCAACCCGCTAATCAGAATGACAACCCTGATTTGGAACAACTTCCCGCCAACACCCAACTTTCTCCCCCTACAGCCAATCAGGCTTCAGCTCCCGCGGCCCAGCACCCCAAATGCAGAGTAATTACTCCCAAATTCTTAAAGAAATTGTGACACTGAACCTGCATGGCCTGACCTGGGACCAGATTGCCGCCCATTTGAAATTTATCTGAGCCACAATAATGCAGGAATTTAACAACCTGATGAATAAGGGAAACCTGATTGGGACAGCCAAGAAGCCCAAGAAGGCCCCAGAGTCCCAGATCAACGAGGCATACCCAATAATGCTCAATCTCTTGTAATGGGACCACAAGCTTCCCCTGACCCAGGCCTGAAAGCAACTTGCACACCATGACATTTGGGTTTCTGAGTGCATGGTGCAGCTCTGGATGCACGGAAAGGTGGCTTTAATCAGGGTGTTGACCAATGTTGCTGGCAACCAATGGGATGGCAGTGAGGATCCCCATATTATTAGGCCATTGAATCCACCCTGGTCTAATGCCTGACAAGTTTGTCCAATGACGTCATGTTCATCTCCTATTATGAGCTATTGATAGCTTTTGATGATTTTGGTGAGCAAGGAGAGGCCGCCGCCAAGAATAGAAGGAAGAAGGTCAAGAGGATAAATTTCATTGGTACATTTCTGGCTGTTTTGGCCAAGGGTTCTGTCTACTATTAGACAAACCCTGATTTCACCTATGTATACAAGTACCGCCATATTCTCAGAAACTGCTTGACTCCTGGAATTAGCTTGAATTCCACCCACTGGGTTTTCTTGAGCGATCAGATGGAGGGTAAATCCACTGCCCTTGAGGCCATCCAAGGACGCGGGCACCAGGCCTCTGTGTGCCCAGCTGGCCATGTTAACATTCATCTGGCTGATGTTGTGTTCTTTAATATTGGAGACACAGTTCAGGAGTGCCGCCCTCAGGCTTTCAACAATCTCCATCTTGGGGTCCTTGACCACAATTCTCTATTTGGTCAACAGATGGTGCCTTCTTGTTTGCCCAAATTGTCTTCCATGTGAACATGGGCAACCAACCACTTAAGGATAAGCGCCTCCCACCTTGTGCCACAGCCATCAACCAATCAATCCAGCCAATGGCAAACAAGGAATATGACAAGCGGTATATGGCGGCCATCACAATAAATCCTCCTGCCTCTACCCCTAACACCACTACCCCCCACCTGCCAGACCCACCCACTCAATCCCAGACCCCCAGTTCAGCACCGCCTCTAAGCCTTCCTTTCTGCGCTATTCTGCCTACTAGGCATCACTCTTCCCCGTTCCCAAATGAACTCTATGTTGCCAAACATTTTCTATTTATATTATCTTTATCTTGAATTTCAATTGTTTAATTTCTTTTGTTTATAGTTGGTTTTATTCTTTATGTTCATATTATTTCTATACAATCATATGTTTGGCATATATTGTATCTAGATTCAGAACACAGTTATTTTTAGCACCTAAACACAGCGCCTTGTGAAAATATTAACAACAATTTGGTGATCAGCTAAATTTAAAATTAAAAAATTATAAGTTTATTGTGTTTATATAAAGTTGTTACTGATCCAAATTCAAAACCTTAATGATAAACTTTAAGCCAATCAGGAGCCAAGTGATAAAGTGATAGTTGCGCCATAAAGGGTCATTCAATAATTCTTTGATTCATGTGCGCTAATTAATCTGATTGGCTAGATGTTTTGTCATTGTGCACCATTGCCGCTGTGGCAGGTTAATGGTGGACTAGTGCTAACCTAGCAGCTGATTGGGCAATCAACTGCCAACAAACTCACCACAGCAGTTTATAGCAATAAATGGAAAAACATTCAGTCAATCAGATTAATTAGTGCCCATGCATCAAAGAATTATTGAATAACCCTTTATATCACAACAATCACTTTCTTACTTGGCTCCTGATTGGCTTAAAGTTTATCAATAATGTTGAGCAACTTGGGTTATTTCTGGTATGTTCAAAGCTACAGATAGATGTTAGCCTTGCCAATATACCTTACCTAATCCTATGAAAGAGCACTACAGACTACATTAGAATAGAACTTTGAAGATAATTACGTTTATTGGGACTGGAGTACAATCTAGCCAGCGGCTGAAATCTATCCAGGTGTAACTAAGACCTTGTTATCATCCTTTCAGGTGACTGTATTGATATATACTGCAACAACCCTTGTTCTTGTCTTTTCAGACAGTCCTCAGTGGCTACCTTTGCAATAGGACCATCTTTGCTGACTGCACCTATCCTGATTGGCTGTCCTTGGCACGTGTGCTGCTACTGGCATTAGCAAGGCGTACATGGCACTTCAGCTACAGCCTTTGCTCTCCTTGAGCTAGCCTACTAGCAGTTATCAATTGGCTGTATCCTTACGTGCCTATTATTGCACTAGGAAACTATACTGTATTTGGTTGACGCTTATAAATGAACACTGTTATGTCCTCTTACATTGGAAGGTAGAATTCTGGTATTTCTGCTTTTCCATTTACAGGGCTTAATCAGTGATTCTTTTCTGGCTGGCAAGCCTTCTGCTTATTAATATGACAGTTTGAATTTGGGATTATACACTGTATAATAGCTGACTCAATCCAATATTGACTTGTGGATTATCCGCCATGTAATGCTGACCCAAACCAATAAGGAACCAATTGTATGCTGTGTAATACTGATTGAACTTGGTATTTCTTAGCTATTTGTGCATCACTTGTTTGATATAATCATTTACACTCTTCAGGCTGGGTGAGACTGAGTTGATAAAACATCCAGTAGGATGGAATGAGTGATATATAATTAATGATTTCAAGATTACACACGTGTAATCAAAGATAATTACTATATTGGCTAATAATTATACAGCATATAATTGTTATATCAATTATAATAAACAAGTGATTATACGCTGTATAATCACTACACATATAAGAATGATAATCTAGTGATAATACGGCATAATTGTTGCATCTATTATAATAAACCAACAATTACACAGCGTATAGCTGCCATATCAATTAAATTAAAATGGTGATTATACAGCGTATAATTACTACACTTAATAGAATGATAATCTATAAATAATACAGTGTGTAACTGATAAAGATCTGAGTGTGTGATTAGTCTGATCATTTGTGGTCAATAAGCCTAATCTCAAAATTAAGGTTTTGAATTTGGATCAGCAACAAGTTTATCTAAACACAATAAACTTATAATTTTCTAATTTAAATTTAGCTGATCATCAAATTGTTGTTAATATTTCCACTAGGGGCTGTGTTTAGGTGCTGAAAATGTCAGTGTTCTGGATCTAGATACATGACATTATAAATATACAATTTTATAGAAATAAGCTGAGCATAAAGAATAAAACCAACTATAAACAAAGAGAAAATGAACAATTGAAATTCAGTATAAAGATAATAAAAATAGAAATTTTTTGGCAACAGGGAGTTTATTTAGGGACAGGGAATATTGATGCCTAGTAAGCAGAATAGTGTGGGAAGGAAGGCTAAGAGGCAGTGCTGGCCTGTGTGAAGGAAATTGCCGGATAGTAATAAGCTATCTACAAGTGGTGGGGAATCACCACCCATTTAAATCCACATGGAGTTAATGATTAACTACCAACACAGCTTCAAATACTGTTTAGTGAAATTTCCAAATGAGATACTAGGATTAAGTAAAATAATTAACCCTAACTAAAGTAGCCCAAGATAAATAGCCTGCAAAAGCATCAGAGTGTCTTTAGAATAAAATTCAGGACATTGAGATAGAACTAGATTTTCAGTTTTGAAGGGAGGTGGAACAACTTCAAGATTGGAGCATGGGATTACCATTGGGTGGAGTTGACAACAAAGTGCCAACGGCAGGGCCCCATCTTCTAGTGATGATCTGGCTAAGAATTAATTTGTAGAGGATGTAGTGTAAAAACCTAACTACAGGATACATTTGAAATTAAATTTAGACCAAGGGGATATGTATTTTATTGAGTAAATTTTTGGGAGGACTCAACTCTTAAGAGTTGAAACAGTGAAAATTATTCAATATATATCAAAATTTGACTAAGAAATACTGCCTGGATCCTGGGCTCCTATTCTTTCCACCTTGTCAAGTCAGTATCTAGTCCAGGTTGCAAAGAACCCTTGAGTGACCAACTTCTCATGACTATGCTGATAAATAAGATCATATTGGGTGACCATCAAATTACGTCAATTTATCAACATCAACTTACATAGGGGATTGTATTTAACTGGCAAACTGGAGCAGCTGTAACCTATTTTTGATCAACTGTTTGATTCAAATCTGTTAAATCAGTTAATTTTGTTAAAGGTTTTCTGGATTTTTGAGCTTTCCTACTAGGCCAAATAATCCCTGGAATTATGGAACTTACCATGACAGTCTGGGGGTGTCTGGGATTGAGTGGGTGGGTCTGTCAGGTGGGGGGTAGTGGTGGCAGGAGTAAAGGCAGGAAGATTTATTGTGATGGCTGTGATATACAAAATTATCATATTCTTCATCTTTCATTGGCTAGATTGGTTGGTAGATAGCTGTGGCACAAGCTGGGAGGCGCTTATCCTTACGTGATTGGTTGCCCATGTTCACATGGAAGACAATTTGGGCAAACAAGAAGGCACCATCTGTTGACCAAATAGAGAATTGTGGTCAAGGACCCCAAGATAAAGGTTACTGAAAGCCTGTGAGTGGCGCTCTCAGACTGTGTCTCCAATATTGAAGAACACAAAATTGGCCAGATGGATGTTTGCATGGCCAGCTGGGTTCACAGAGGCCTGGTACTTGTGTTGCTGGATGGCTTTGAGGGAGGTGGAGCTACCCTCATCTGGTGGCTCAAGAAAACCCAGTGCTTGGAATTTGAGCCATCCCAGGAGTCCAGTAATCCACCAAGGATATGGCAGTACTTGTATACATTGGTGAAATCAGGGTTTGTTCAATAGTAGACAAAACCCTTGGCCAAAACAGCCAGAAACAGACCAATAAACAACCCCCTCTTGACCTTCTTCCTTCTATTCTTGATGGCAACTTCTCCTTGCTCACCAAAATCATCAAAAGCTATCATTAGCTTATAATAGGAGATGAACATGATGTCATTTGACAAACTTGTCAGGCATTAGACCAGAGTGGATTCAATGGCCTAATAATATGGGGATCCTCACTGCCATCCCATTGGTTGCCAGCAACATTGGTCAACACCCTGATTAAAGCCACCTTTCTGTGCATCCAGAGCTGCACTATGCACTCAGAAACCCAAATGACACGGTGCACAAGTTGCTTTCAGGCCTGGGTCAGGGGAAGCTTGGGGTCCCGCTACAAGAGATCGAGCATTATTGGGTATGCCTCATTGATCTGAGACTCTAGGGCCTTCTTGGGCTTCTTGGCTGTCCCAATCAGGTTTCCCTTATTCATCAGGTTGTTAAATTCCCTTATTATTGTGGCTTGGGTAAATTGCAACTGGGCAACAATCTGGTCCCAGGTCAGGCCATGCAGGTTCAGTGCCACAATTTATTGGAGAATTTGGGAGTAATTACTCTGTGTTTGGGGCGCTGGGCCGCAGGAGCTGAAGCCTGATTGGCTGTAGGGGGAATAAGTTGGGTGTTAGCAGGAATTTGTTCCAAATTAGGGTTTGTTGTTCTGATTGGCGGGTTGATTGGCAGCTTGTGCGGGGGTGAGTAAGGGAGTGGGGGCAGAGCTGGGCGCAAAGTGACTATTGAACAAGTCAAAGCCATAGGGGTCAGGGGTCAAGTACAGGTCAGCTTCCTCATTACCCACATCAAAGGCTTGGGTGTAAATGGGTGCCTCCATGTTCTGCGCTTCACCTCTATTGAAGCTGGCTTGGCTGCTGCTGGTGCCGTCAAAGATATTGCTGTTAAAAACCATCTTAAAATAAAGCCTAGGATAAAATAACTAAAAGCAGAAGTTTAAAATTTTATGATTTATTTTTTTGTAATCTCAAGCCATATTTGGAAAGTTCTCAAAACCATTTTACACAAATCAGGAGCCATGAAAATGAATAAAATGCCTCTGTTCCTAAATTGGATAGCTGTTTATTGGCTATTAAACTGTTATTTTTTTATTTTAGGCTGCTCATACTACACATCTCGTGTGGCTTCATTTTGTTTTGGTTTGTGGAATATTGTTTCTAGATTGCTCAAATTTTTTTCATTTTAGTCCTTTTGTTGATGCCTCATATGAATCCTGATTGGATTATAATATACTCTGGAACAGCATCCATCCATCTCACTTGTTGCATCAGTTCATTTTATTTGTGGTTTAAACTACGCCGCTTGATGTCTGCCATAATTTTGTATAATGGGCTAGTGAAATTTTTTATTGTTTTACAGTTCATTTGTTAACCAAAAATGTTTAAATTATTTGAATCTTGAATCTTGAGCAACTTGGATTTTACTTTAATTTGGAAGCATTTTGTTTAAATCTGAAGTATTTTTGGTTGTCGCCATAGCTTTTAAAACTACTGTAAGTGCATATGTGTTTTTATTAATAATTTAAGAATTTGGCTTAAAAAGTGTTGAATTTGGCCCTTCTACATTTTTGACTCAAAAATAAAAGTTTATTAATTAAATTAAAAGAAAATAGTTTATTGTTTGTTTAAATTAATTTAAATATTACTTTTTGTTAATATTGAGGTGTTCTCATCCTATTTTTGTGGTTCAAAATTCTTAAAATAAATAAGAATGCTAATTAAGTTTGCGTTAGTATCAATTCTTTAAGAAAATTATAATTTATGGTTTAAAGTGCCCATATTGAGTGTTTTTTAGCATGGGCACTGTTGACAGGGGCACTTTTGTCATTATGAGTCCCTATTCTTACTATATAAGAGATCTCAAGGATATTGAGGGCAGAATGATATAGTAGTTTTCAAAGCTATGGTGCTGAGCAAAATCAACACATTTGTATTAATAAATCAACTAATATACAAATAAAAAACAACCTATCTAAAATCCAACTGAACTCAGATTATAATAAAATAGAAGTGACCTTAATATATGACTAAATAATATAAATTTATTGGTTTTTCTTTTTTATCTGAGTTCAACTTTCTTTCAGATGAGTTGTTTTTTATTAGCACTATAGCTTTGAAAACTACTGTAATCTATGAAACTGATAACAGCATGACAGTGCTTAAGAAACTAAAGTTTATCTATCTGAAACAACCCTTGCTAGTTGCCCCCAAGATTTTTAACCAGCTCTGGGTCATCCATGCTGCAGTAGAGGAGAAATTCAAGGCTCCCAAATAATTCTCAATGATTGAAACCAAGCAGGAGAACTATACCAGTGCCTTAAAGATCATCAAACAAAATATTCATAAGATATTGTCAAGGGTCTGGATGTACAAGTATTCTGGCTATTGCCATCACACCTAACATCCAGTCATTGCCCAATTTGGTGCCTTTCCAATAGACCATTTGACATACCAGAAATAGCAGCAAACCAATATCACATGACTGTCCAGGTATCCAACAACTCAAACCCATCCAGCACATGACCAGCCCCTGGGTTTGGTCCAACTAATATATCTATCATAGCTAAATCTATATAAGTCTAAAGTATTATCTAATAAAATATACTTTTTCTCTTCCTACTTTTATATTCAAAGCTTCCCCAAAATTTGCTCCTTATCACTGGTAGCACTACAGTTTTCAACCACGCCAATTAAAGAGAAAACAATTGAACAGAACCCGCCCACCTTCACCCACATACTCAATCAGGCCAGATCCCAGGATACCTGGAAAACTTACTTCCGCGCCCACAACATTGACGAAGATATTCCTAGTGGATGCACCATATTTGAAGGTCTGGTCATGCCCAAAGCATGCGCCAAGATAATTCAATACAGTCACTCTCTTCAACCACAAACAAACGCACAACTACCTATCACAGGTGAAGTTACCAACACCAAATACATTGGTATCAACAAGTTCTTTGGTAAAAACAAAGAAAACATCATCAACTGGCTAGACTACGCAGCTACTAAACTCCGCACCAGCCCCATCCCTCATGAGAAATGGGTCCAGGAAGCCAGCAAGCGCCTATATGAGGCCGCAGCTGACTGGTTTACCACCTGGATCAGCTCATAAACTGACAACCAGCTTGACAACTAGGAAGAGTTCAAAGCAGACATCACCCACAATTTCTGCGTCACCAAATCCCCTACAAGACATTGTAATACAGCTCAGTGATCTTCCTCAGAAGACCACTATTACAGCCTACCCCAACAAATTTGAGGAAATATATTACAAAATCCAAAACTCAGCACAAGCTGATAACGTACACACCAGAGCGTCATTCATCAACAGAATGAAACCCTCTGTTGCTGCCCTCATCTGCCCAGAAGCAAATACCTCCATGCCCGCGCTCATTGCTGAAGCCAAGCACGCTGAAAAACGCGCCAACATGGAATATGCTGCACGCAACAGCAACCGCCCCTCAAACGGCAATGGCAGAGAAAACGCCAATGACAATAAATGCCAAAATACCAACCATAACAACGACAACTCCAATTGTAATAATGGCAATTGTAGCCAAAGCGCAAACCGCTCCTGTCCCAAGAAAGAGGACACCACCAAAGTTAACAACGCTGAAGTAGCAACCCACTACAAATCTGACCCCACATTCTCTGACCTCAAAGGTCTTGAAACAGAGGAGCAGGGAAAAGAGGAGGTGGAACAGGCTTAAGTGACCCTGTCTCCCCCTAACTTGACAAGAAGAAGTACCAAGGCACAAACTTTGCTGCTTGCATCCCCCGTGTCCCACAATCCTCCATTTTTATGAACATAAAATTAAAGATTACTCACAACTTCTTGTCTATCCATGCACTTACAAATCACATACACATAAAATTTTATTTGACTCTGATGCACATCACACTATGGTTATCAAACCTTTTATAACCAAGTACAAAATACCAGTTGTCAAATCCAACTTCAAATACGCCAGAATGGGAGACAAATCAAAAGTTCTACTTGAAGGCAAAATAACTCTTTTCAGAATTGACCTCCAAGGCATACAAACGTCCATCAAAGGACTTTTCATTAACAACATAAACTACAACATTGTAGCAGGCATGGACTGGTTCCCCCAAGTGAATCCCAGCGTATGTTGGAAAACAAAAACCATGATAATAAAACACAATGGAGTCAATTTCAACATTCTCAAAGAACCCAACAACCTAATTCTAAGAGATACAGTATTTGTCCAAGTCATAAATCAAGACGACTCTGAACATCTAACCAAAGAAAGTACCCTCCACATAATGAGGTACTCCAAAATTTAATAATATACAAACATAAAAGATCCAATGCCCAGAACTTGTGACACTCCTAAATGAATACACTCACATATTCAAGGAAGAACTCACATAGTTACCCCCCAAACAAGAGGTCAAACATGACATCAACTTGTGCAAAGCCATTCCCAAACCTGCACCACTCTACAGACTCTCCCCCATGGAGACCCAAACCTTCAAAACCCACATTGAGGACAATCTAGCCAAAGGATTCATTTGCCTGTCTGAATCCCTGTGGGGCAGCAGTTTTCTTTGTAAAGAAGAAAGAAGGATCTCTTTGCTTAGTTACTGACTTCAGAGCACTAAACGCAATTACAGTAAAGAACAAATACCCACTTCCCCTCATTGAAGACCTATTTGCAAGGCTCTCTGGAGCAAAATTTTCTTTAAAATTGACCTCACATCTGGTTATAACCAAGTTGAAGTCAAAGAGAAGGACATACCAAAGACTGCGTTCTGCACACAATTTGGGTCGTTTGAATGTAAAGTAATGAACTTTGGGATAACCAACACTCCTGCATTGTTTGTCACCATGATAAACCAAGCGCTAAACAGTCTCTCAAACACATTATGTTACCTCAAGAACATCATCATATTTTCAAAAACAAAAGAGGAACACCTCACGCATGTCTGCAAGACACTCAATCAACTCGCAAAGCACAAACTATATGCTAAACCTAGTAAGTGCCAAATTATGGAAAAGGAACTCCTATTCTTGGGCCACATTGTCTCTGACGGTGGCATCAAAGCAGACCCAGATAAAATAAAAGCCATAAATAACATGCAACACCCTACCTCCGTGAAACAAGTTAGATGCTTTCTTGGTATGGTAGCTTACCTAAGAAAATACATCAAAGACTGTGGAAAGCTCACCACACCAATCAATGACCTAACCAAAGGTAATGCCAAAAAGAAATTCATCTGGACTCTAGAATGCGACAAGAATTTCCAACTATTGAAACAAGCTTTGATCAAAGCACCAATCTTGCAATACCCTAATAACAACAGGTGCTACAAGCTTGAGTCAGACGCTAGTGACACCGCCATTGGCAAAGTCCTACGCATCCACCAGTCAGGGCAGCAAGATTTCCTGCCAGTATGTTACAAAAGCAGAAAGCTAACAAACACTGAGCAAAGGTACCCAATACACAATAAAGAATTGCTAGTAATATATCACACATGCAAGAAATGGAGATGTTATCTCAAAGGACACTTAAACGTCTGAGTGCTAACTGACCACAAATCCTTAATCTATTTCAAAACTCAGAACGCACTTGCGCGGCGCCGAGCCAAATGGATGTTTTTTCTGGAACAGCTTAACCTGGACATCCAATAAAAAAAGGGGGCAGAGCTTGTAAAAGCTGATTCTTTCTCTAGGCTATGCCAGCCAAGAGAGGATCACCCTGACCACCTGGACCCTGACTGGCCTAACCTATACAACACTGAGTACAATTCAAAAGGAAATGATCCCTCCACACATCAACTAACCCATGATACGCTATTAAGGAATTAAAAACATTTCCACATATTAAATGGCACGGTATACCAAATCATCAAGGATAAACACATTCCATACATCCTACTTGCACAAAGAGTTGACACTATACTAAGACATCATTGTCTGCTAAGACACACAAAGGCTAACAACCTATATCTCACCTTAAAAGAGATAGTATGATGGCCCAACCTGAAGCAAGACATAATCAATGTTCTAAAAAAGTGTACAGTATGTGAAAAATATGTCAACACCAAGGCGCCACAGCCAAAAGTTAACCCAGTACCTGACCCTGAACCATTTAAGGTTTAGGGACTGGATGTAGTGGGACCTTTCCCAGAAACCAAAAAAAATCAATGTTTCCTAATTGTAGCCATCAACTTTGCCACACGTTGGCCCATCTGCTGGGCAACAAAAGATCACAAGGCAGAAACAATAAATTGATTCATCAATAAAGCAATCATAGCGGACTACGGCACTCCAGACTACATCATAACAGATGGAGCAAAAGAGCTAACAGGCCATGTACTAAACAACAATCTAAAAACAAAGAACATCAAACACTCCACAACCTCGCCCTACAGGCTACAGGCCAACAGCAGAGTTAAACGCCTGAACGGCAGCCTTATCAGAACCCTGGAGAAAATAATGGATTGCAAAGCCAAAGACACATGGCTGCTCTATGTGAAACATACATTACTAGTATCCCTGGTTTGTGACAATCAAGGGACAGGCTACTCACTGTTTGAACTAACATATGGGTACAAGCCAGAAATAGTCACCCTCAATAACCAACCATATGTGAAGATCCCCCGGGAAAACCTCCCACAGTAGAACAGAAACCAGCTCTACAACACATACGCCTCAAAGCCAAACTGGCTGAAATAAAGAGACTCAAAACTCAAAAAGTAACCTCAACAGAGGACCCACTCCCCATCAACTCCCCCGTCTGGGTCCTATCTGGGAACTGAAAGAAGCTAGACTCAGTACACAGGGGACCAGGAAGAATCATCAGATACCAACCAGACAGGAACACCTACCTGGTTAAGTTCCAGGGCGCCAAAGAGCCCATCACCAAAAAGTACCACAGATCTTGCCTCCACCCTAGCAAAGGAGAACACTCAACCCAGTTGGTGCCCACTATTAAACAACTCCAGGAACATCAGGCGGCAGCCGTCAAGACAAAGCCCCATTCTGATGTACCCAAGTAACCCCTTAAGGGAGGGGTGTTTCAAGGGTCTGGATGTACAAGTATTCTGGCTATTGCCATCACACCTAACATCCAGTCATTGCCCAATTTGATGCCTTTCCAATATACCATTTGACATACCAGAAATGGCAACCAACCAATATCACATGACTTTCCAGGTATCCAACAACTTGAACCCATCCAGCACATGACCATCCCCTGGGTTTGTTCCAACTAATATCCCTGCCACAGCTAAATCTATATAAGTCAAAAGTATTATCCAATAAAATATAATTCTTCTCTTCCTACTTTTATATTTGAAGCTTCCCCAAAAGGCGCTCCTTGTCAATATTCCTGAAGACCAAGAAACTAAGCCCACTTTTGATAGAAAGGCCACCCAAGGATCCCATAAGCAATCAGTATCAGGAATTTTATTTCTGTCATCTCAAACCCCAAAACTTGGAGCAGGGGTTGAACCTGGTCAAGACTAAACTTGGGCTGTCATCCCTGAGTACCAGGAGTGTCAGGAAGCCAGGCATAGGTAGAGGCATTAGGAGACTCTGGACGGGGTAATGATGGGCCAGTGGGTAATGCCCACCACAGGACGGGTGCTAAATTGATAATATAGGATATGGATTGCCCAGCAAAGACCAGGGCCCTGAGTTGGGCACCATAAAGTCTACCATTCCCATCAAAGTAATATAGAGTACTCCAAACAGTCAAATGGACGTGGTCTTGTCAGCGGTGAGGGGATCCATTGGGCAGTCAGGTTGTGGGGTTAATGGAGGAGTCATGGGGATAAAGTATGTAGGCAGATAATTGTACTTGTCTTTGAACAATAAGGGCGGCACCTCTTAGTACTTTCCTTTGTGTCCTATTTATTTGGTCTCTCTAGTCCTTGCCAAGGGATTAGCAATGAGGATGGTCTCCAAGTTGAACTCTGAGTAGATGGGGTAGGGCGGGTATTCAGTAAAGTGCACAGGTCCAAAGGGGGCTCCAGGGGGACAGTATAGTGCCTGAGGCGGGTTGGTCTCTGGAGAGGGCAGTTGCCTGATTCTCTTCTTGGCTAGAGTTGAGATGAAAGATCACTAAGACTAGATAAGGTAGGATTTGTTCAAACCAAAGGTTCATAAAGCTTTATTATCAAAAATGACAATAGGTTCATCCCCATACTGCCAGGGTTCTTATACCAGGTGTTATGAATGTCATTTCAATACTTATATTGAAAACACAAGAGTCAAAACCTGGCCCACTGAAGGCAGGTTGAACCCCCCAGGATAGTCCAGGACCCGCCAACCTGTTGAGCCACAGACTCAAATTGTTAAGTTGCCCCGCAAACCGCCAGCTTGATAAAGAAGATTCCCTGAATGGTTGTCAGATTGCCGTTGGGCCAATGCCATTGAAGACCCATACCTGCGCAGGAGATAGGGCCTACCTAAAGGAGGATGGGGAAGGACCTACTACTAGCCCTGCCGGCAAACTGTTGCCAGCCTCCAGTCCAGAATAAGTATTGTGATTGGCCAGCCCAGGTGACATGGTAAACAACAGCAACCAAACAAAACATTGCCACTCTTGTTCCCCCAAATCAGTCCAACCAAGACCCGCCGGGCCGGTGCCACTGAGGGCCCAGACCTACGCAGAAGCCGTGGCTGGGGCAAACCCCGCTGTTGTTTCTGCCAACAAGCACCACGTGTTGCCGGTCTCCAGTCCCAGAAAGGGAACACAATTAGCCCGCTCAGGTGACATGATGAACTACGGCGGCAAAACTAAGCATTGCCACTGCTGTTTGCCAGATTGAGCCCAATCAGAACCTGATGCTCCCTGGACCCTAAGCCTAGACCCATGCCCCACCAGCAAATTGCCCATGGACCTGAAGCCCGCAAAGAGTAAAGAAACAAAATCCCATGGTATAAAAAGCCTGGCAGTATGATAATGTCCATATAATCATTTTTAATAATAAAGTTTTATGAACCTTTGGTTCAAACAAATCTTACTGTGATGATTCACATGTTTGGTGGTTTGCAGGCGGGGCTTATGTTGGCCAAGTGAAAGTTTAGTGACTGTTGTTGAAGAAAGCTGGCTGGAGGACCAGAAGATGATGGTGAAGAACTAGTGGTCCAGAGAAATGAGCCAAGATTTTGCCAAATTGATTTGCCAAAGTGAGAAGATGTGGAATATTTTGCCTTGGTTTAGTATGAAAATCAAGAAGGAATGTGGATAGAAGTTTGGGTAAGATATTTATTTATTAATTTCCTAGGATAGACAAAGGTATGTTGCTATGAGAGCGGGATACAAGGTTGTTTTAGTGAGACATTTTCCTTGGATTTTACTATATTTGTAAATATATGGGGAAAACGTTGAAGAGGTCCAGAAAGAACAATTTAAATAGTATTCTACTATTTAATGGGTTTGGGTTGAATGCAGGAAGAAATGGTGCTGGAATAATGGACTGATTAACGCTTTGGTGCACAAAGAGTTGTCAATTTGAACGGTTTGAGCTGTGTAAATGAGTTTCATAGTTGGATCCCGGTGGAACTTCAGAAATGGTCTATTTCTGCGCTCTGCATTCATTGGTTGAGTTCTGGAAGGTTTCCTGATTGAAATGATTGGTTAGAAGCCAAAAGCTTAAAGTATAAGCAAGGAAATAGTATATTAATACTTTAAGCTTTTGAGAAAGTAAGTATGTAAGCTTAAGTTCTTTATAGGAAAAAGTGAGCAGCAATGGTTTAAGCTTATGAAGAAAGCCGTTTTGAAGGTGGAACTGTTAGGAAAAGGGCACTATAAGAAGGTGGCTGGTTGGAAAGTTACAGGGTCTTTTGACGGTCTTTTTGGAGGTTGTTCCAGGTCTTTGAGAGGACACTTCTGGGTCTCTTGAGTTTCTGCCAAGAGGTTTTGGAAGCCTTTTGATCACCAGCAGGAGCTTGGTTAGAGCTGAAGCCCAAGATAACAGAGCAGGAGCCCAAGAATAAGGAGCTGGTTCCTAAGCGCGGTGTGGAAGTTTGATTCCAAGGAGCCAGAGTCCACATTTGAGGAGCAGGAGTTCAAGTCTAAGGGGCAGACGTCCAAGACTTAGGTGCAGGAGTCCAAGACCAAGTACAGGAAGTCCAAGATGTTTTTGGAGGACTCCAAGTATTGGCAAATCCATATTGTTTCCTTGACCCCCCCGGGCCGTATACCAGAAGGTTTCTAAGGGGATCTTCCTTCTGAGAGTGAATAAAAGCCCATTTCAACCCCTATACATATTTCTGAGATTCATTTTCCCCTTACTAGAGAATGACAACCCCTTCCAGCTGGTCCCTGGCTACAATCCAGGACACACTTGGGGACTGGCGGACAGGAACCCCACACTTACCTTATCTAGTCTTAGTGATCTTCCACCTTAATTCCATCCAAATAGACAACCAGGCCACTGCCCTCCCCAGAGACCAACCTGCCAAATTGCCCCAGGCATTTTACTGTCCCCCTGGAGCCCCCTTTGGACCTGTGCACTTTACTGAATACCTGCCCAACCCGGCCTATTCAGAGTACAACTTGGAAACCCTCCTCATTGCCGACCCCTTGGCAAGGACTAGAGAAACCAAATACATAGGACGCAAAGGAAAGAGGATTGAGATACCGCCCTTGTTGTTCAAAGACAATTACAACTACCTACCAGTGTACTTTGTTCCTATGACTCCACCCTTAACCCCTAGACCAGACCACCCACTGGAACCCACTGCTGCCAACAAGACCACCTCTACCCAACTGTTTGGAGTACTCTATATTACTTTAACAGGATTTTTGGATTCCATGGTCCCCAACTCCAGACCCTGGTCCTTGCTTGGGCAATCTGTATCTTACATTATCAAGTTAGCACTCATTCTATGGTGGGCCTTACCCGCCGGCTTGGCCGCACCACACCCCAAGCCGCCCAAGGCCTCTACCTATGCCTGGCTTCCTGACACCAGGTGGTTTTGCTTCTTTGCTTTTTGAAGACTTTGGGCCTGTGGACAGTTCACTGCCAGGACATGGACCTTGGCTCCTGGTTTTGCGGGCAGCAGATCCTAGTTGTACTTGCTCTGATGAACAGAATTGGCAATGCTTTGTTCTGCTGCTACTGTTCACCACATCACCTGAGCAGAGAAATTGTATTACTCATTCTGGACTGGAGACTTGCATTAGCTGGTGATCATTGGCAGGACTGGAAGGAGGCCTTTTTGTAACCTCCTTTAGGCATGCTACAATTTCTGCGTAGGTCTGGGTCTTTGATGGCACAAGGTTAACAGCAATTTGATGACCATTTGGGGAATCATCCTTAAGAATCTGGATAGTCTCAGAGTAATTCTCAACTTGGGCTTGTGACTTGATGAGTTGGTGGATCCCTGTTCATCCTGGGTGACTTGAGTAGTCTTTGGAGGATCAGGGTTTGCTTCTGGGGTTTCCAATGTTGATATTGAACTTCCAGTCTTAACACTTGGCAGGCTGACAGGTTCCTGTTCCTTCTTGTTAGGGCAAGGCATCTCTGGCAGGCCAGGGTTTGGCCCAACTGGTAGTCTGGCAAGCTCCTGTCTACCCTGATTAACACAAGGCTTTTCCTGAGGCTTGGAGTTTGATTCCCAGGCTTTCAATACAAGTATTGAAATGTAATTCATGACAAGGAGCCAGCTGGTCGTGTTTTTTTGGGATTGAATTCCCCCTGATCCCAACCGCAAATGCTCTTGAACATGGGACTGCCAGCAAAGACTGATCAATTATAGTGCCTATCAAAAGACATAATGAGTTGCCTAATGGAGGCAAGGAAGCTATCACTATTGGCTTGATGATCCTGATGTCTACCTTGGTGACAAATCAAAATCCCACACCTGAAACAAACATGGGCCAGAGGGCTTCACCTCAAAAAGATTGTTCTATGACAGAAGGGTTGTGCTACCCTTCTCAAAGACCCAACTAATGAATGCCCTTCCTGCACCAGTGCCATTTTGCCGTCCCACAACCCAGGCCACCTGCCTGTTCAAATTCCTATTTTTTGTTTCCTAACCAAAAGAATCCTGCCTGTTAGGATTAAAGTCTGATAGTGAGGTGCTATATAAACAGTAAGACACGCCATTTCAAAAACAGCATCTCAAAAAATTCTATCTCAAATCATGCCATCTCAATTTTCTGCTATATTGATTTATTAGTAAAAATGGCATTTTGATTTACGGCATTTCAACTAAGAAAAACAAGGTTTAAATTTTTAGATTTTTGAACTCTAAAAATAACCCATAAAAATCTCAAAAAATATTTCTAGGCTTAAAAAGCCTCAGGATTTTAAATCAGTAATAAAATAAATGGGATCAATTACTAGTAACATAGTTTTATAAAGCCCAAAAGTTAAAATAATCCCAAAAACAACTATTTTGACTATAAACTATACTTTAAAATAAGCATATAATTGTATCAAATACTAAAAAAAGTCAAAGAATGGTAAAATCAAAGGAAATAAGAGAGAAGATAAAAAAGTGTTTATTGAGGAAGGGCTTGACCATTAGTGGAAAGAGCAACTGAGATGGCCTGAAGATGCTCAAGCTTGCTATTCTTGGGATAGTAGGCAAGGACCACCTTGCTGATTTCAGTATACTTTTTCACTGCTTTGGTCTGCTTAGGGGGATAATTCTTGGTCTTCATACCAATCTTAAAGAGGCAGGCAGAGATGGCCTGCTGGTTTTTGAGATGCACCATTATCTTATTGAATTTGGGCTTATGAACCTGGACTCTTGTTGCAAATTGACTATGCTACCCTTCAAGGGAAGAGGTGGTCTTGATCAGGCCATCTTTTACCTGCTTAAAGCAGTTCCACTGGATTGAGTCACCGCCCTTTCTGATGTGGCATGCTCCTTGAAACACTCCAACCCATTGAGTTTCAAAATACTCTATGAATGGAGCAAAGGCTGCCTGGTTGGCAAGGATATAAGGATGGTGGAGTAGGGCGTCATAAAAGGCATTTGTCTCCTCCTTTCTCACAAGGGCAGCAAAGCAATTAAAAACGTCCTTGGCTTCTTTAGTGCCTTCAGAGTTGACCAGCTCATGAAGTTCAGAGCACTTTTGGAGGCAGCAGCAGAGTGCCTGCCAGAAGAGGAAGTAGCATCCCTGAGGGGAGCTCTTGAAGACTATAATGAAGGCATGTTCCTGAGCCTGTTCAAAATTCACTACCAGATATTTGTGATAGGGAAGACTTTCTGGCTGCTTACTGGTTGGAGTGGCTTTCTCTGACTGGGCCTTCTTTTTGCGCCCTCTGGTCTCCTTGGGCTCCTCTTCAATGGTTGGGAGGATTTCATCTAACTTGGCCTTTAGAATCGAGAGTGCACAAACATATATTTCCTGCTTCTTTTTGGGAAGGAAAAAGAAGACCAGGGGAAGAACTATATTATCAACCTGCCCATGGATATTCTAAAGCTGGCTGAAGAGCTTTGGGCAGGTGGAGAAGGAATCTCTCCTCGTGGAAAGATAGTTTTTGTTCCTTGGTAAGGATCAATTGGTCAATGGATCTTGCACTGACGCCTTCAGGGCTCAGAGCATATCTCTGATCAGTGAGATATCTCTGTAATTTTGAGGCGCCAACAACAGTGGCAAGTTGGGTATCATTTAAATTAAGGAGGGCATCATTGACAACCTCAGTGGCAGTTTGATCCTTGGTAGTTGGGATCACCTGGAAAAGAAACCAGCGGATAAGTTGATAAAGGGGGTTGAAAGGCTTGGCGCAATCAAGGTTGAAAGTTAGGGCTTTAAATCTAGTGAACCCATAAGTGGTGAGTCTAGCAGGGCAGCCAACGTTATCATATTTGTAGTGATGTTGACAGATGTGTTTCTTCTTGTCATTACAGCTGAAGCCATTGTAGACAAAGCTGGCACCCCCTTTCCATGTCAAAACCGCAGGCTTGACCCGCCAGCAAGGCTCCAACCAAGCAGGTTCATGACCTGCAATCCAATTATCTGGTTACTGAAGCCAGAATAGGAAGTCAACTCAAATTACCAAATACAACAACATGAACAGAAGATGATCCTTTACGGTGGATACCTTGTTTTGGCGCTTGACTCATTACCAGGATCAAGCCACCCCCTTCACCATCCAACTGTGTGACCAGCAATCATGTTCCTACTATCCATTGATTCATTATGACTATATAATCACTATCTCTCAATAAAGATTATTATCTAGCTTCTAAATATTTCCCCTTATAAATCTGCTAAAACAGCACAGTTACAGCACTTAGTCGTAATTGGGTGGCTGGCTGGGTATGTTGTGGGAACAGCAAAAGTGCTATTTTGATTGCATATATTGTGGATGGTGTTAAGATCCCAGAGCTCAATTTGGTCATATGCAGGAGCACCAGGCTCAGGCTCCTGCTCCTCTTCCTCTTCCTTTTCAGGCTCTGAGGTGGGATCAGAGTGGCAATTGAAGTTGAATAACTTCTCTTGTGGATCAGAAGGGGAGTAAACAAATGGAGAATGAGGAGGGGTAGGACTGTTTCCCTCTGGTTCAGGTGATGAAGTTGGGGTCTTGGGGGGAGCTTTGGCCTTAGAAGGCTGCTTCTTTGGGGTAGTCTTGGCCTTTTTGGCCTTGGGCGCAGCTTTAGTGGTAGGCTTGGGAGGCATCTAAAAGTAAATTAGCATCAAAATATGAGTAATTTAGGAGTTGTTTTTAAAGAGAAAAATGAGAATTTTTAATATAAAAGTAGTAATTTTTTACATAGAGTTGTAGAAAAGATCTAAAAATATATAATATCAAAACTTCAATGTTTGTTTATTTGTGAAAATAATTTTTTTATTAGTAACGCAAGTATGCAAAACTTTGAATTTTGACTGATAACTTGCAGTCAAAATGGCATTTTCAAACTGACGTAATTGAGGTGCTGTAGCTCAGAAACATAGTGTTTTTGACCATTTTTTATATTAAATTAACATTTTTCTGGTGAAAATACCTCAACAGGGCCAAAGAGTAAAACTTGAATTTCTCACAAACTAGCTTATACAACTGGGGTTAAAAAATATCCAGTTGTTTAGCGGAGGCCAAAAAATATATATCTGCAAAGTTTCATATGTTTTCTTACATTTTTATTATAATGATTTTTGACATGAATGTGTACTTTTGAAAAGTGGAAAGCAAGAATTGCAGTGGGGGGATTGATATAGCGTAGCCTGGCGTCATAGGTAATTTCCCTTTATTTTCCCCTATCCATTGTGCGCACCAAATCAATTGGGTGATATGAAACTCAGTGGAATTTGAAGAGACGTAAATTGAAATGGCGTAATCACCCCCTTCCATATTAAAAACACTGTTAAAATATTTTATTAAGAGAACCTTATCAACATATACATGTATAATATTGCTATAAATTACATATAACAAAACTTTTTTTACCCAGTAAGGACAATCACTAGAAGGACTATCATAGTGGTGTCTTTTTAGGTTTTTCTTAGTATAAGTGTCTTGGATTAATACTATAGGAACATCTTCTGGCACTATACAACAGACTTTATTTTAGTTTGGGTATAAGCCTATTTTAGTTAAAGATAAATATTGTGATTCAAAATGAGGTAAAGTCAAGATGGCGTAAACACGCCCCACACTAAGTGATTTTATATATAAATAAAGTTAGCAAAATAAGGTTTAATTAATCTGACTCAGAGTGAAAGAATCAAGATGGCGTAAATTTGAGATTTTGTATTATAAAGGTATGTTTAAACTTTATCTATTTTATTGTTTGTTTATTTTTTTGATTCAAAATCACTAACACAAAGAACACCATCTCAAATTAAATTTGAGATGGCGTAAATCAAAGTGCCGTTTTCAAAATGGTGTGTCCTACCATATAAACCATTAGACCCTGCACCAGACTATATTGCCATTTTTTAATAAATGTTACAGGATATTGGTATTCTAAAATATCTTTATTTTTTATCTTAGTTATCTACCAATTCAATCCCAATCCTTATGGCCTGCACCACCACCTACAAGTTTTGTCCTCCAGGTGCTTCCTTTGGTCTTATCTACTTTACAGAGTACCCTTTGAAGCCAGAATATTAATAATACACCGCTGACAGCATCCTAGCACAAGCCTTGGATCAAACTAAAGAGTTGACCAGATTTAACAGAAAGAGGCCTTGTTTTATTACTGAGCCCTAACTGTTTAAGAATAAATATAACTTTCTCCCTGCCTACCAACTAGACATGGAGCTGCCTCTCACCCCCAAACTAATCCCCACATCTACCTCTGAACTTCCCCAGGACTATTCCAATAAGGTGTTGGGAATAGTTTGCATCTCCCTTTCTGGGGTAATTGACACTATTATCCTGGCTTCTTGCCTGTGGTCTTGGGAGATAAATTATATGCCATACCTATTTAAGTTAGCGTCAATCTTATGATAGGCTTTACCTGCCTAACTTGCAGCCCATCTGATCCCAGAAAATGATGGGCTGGCCACCCAAAGTTAGTTCCCTGACAATCAGTCTCAAAAACCCATTTCTAGTCCTTCCTAAATTTGAGTTTTCCTGGCATTATCATTTAAGAATGCCCTTGGTTGTTCAACCCAAGGATACTACTTTGATTTTTTACATAGTCTGCCTTAGGAAGAGGAGTACCTTCAAGGATCTTTAAAAAAAACTATAACTCATGTCATTCATATACTTCTGGGAAGTATATAAAACAAAACAAAGGGGGAAATTAAGAAGAGAATGATACTTTATTGGGTATGAGTTTGGAGTATTATATAGTATCATGAGAAGCCACATACTGTCCATGTACGTTATGGTAGTCATGGGGCCTATCTAAGTAATTTTTTCTCTTAAGTCATGAGGTTTGTCCAAGCAGTGTTCTTCTTAGGACTCTAAATGTTTGATCTCTGTAATGGATGGGCAAATGATAATAGTGCCACTTACTTAATTATTAGTTGGGGAATCATTTAGAGAGTCACTTGGGGAATTCCTAACCTGAGAGAGAGTAATCAAAGATGTTGTGACACTCATATACCTCAAGGATTACCAAACATATAATTGGAAGGTACCCCCTCATTTCATTTATGAAATGAATGACTTATCAAAGGCAGCAAAACTTCTTATGTGTAGATAAATGAAGTGTTGTCAACTGGGGACTAATGACTGGATTTATAGACTAATTCAAGGACCAGTGTACTAGTAAGTTTCTTGAGAAAATATAAGGGCCTGAGAAGAATAAAATCAGATTGAGTTATGTGGATTCTGTTCTTAATGAGAGTAATAAAACCACCTTTACAATAAAGAGATAGCACAGCCAAATTGCCAAGTCAGAGAGAGTTAGAAAGCCATTATTTGAAAAGCTGTTTGTGGGCCAAAAAGAAATTAAAAGACAGGATGATAAGATTCTTAGGGATATTGAATACAGACTCCCTCCATATTCTCTAAGAAAATCCAGCATAAACTCAAAAAGGAAACAATTTAAAATCTGGTGAATATGAGCTACAAGAGGGATGAGATCTTGGAATAACCAAATAGGGTCTCAAATACCATGAACTTTGGGGTTGAGTAGGTGCTATTAGTTTTATAATAAAAATTGCTTATCTTTTTATATCTAATTTTAAAAATAATTGATTTTTTTATTAATTTGGTAATAAATTTTATAGTTTGGGGCTTTAAATTTATTTTTAATGAAATTTGAGGTTTAGGTTTTGTTATGACAAAATTTAAGCTTATTGTAATGAGTTTTTTATTTTTGTTGACTGTCAAAGTTAGCAATTGATTGGATTTGATTTTTTGCCAGAAAATTGGTTTTTTATTTGTATTTAATTAAATGACAGAAAAATAGTGTGTGTTGTGACATAACTGCCAATTAACTGAATTTCAGTTGACCAAACCCCCCAAAATAAAACCCGCTTTTTGGTTACGCATCAGCCTCATGGCTAACCCCTTCAACTTCTCCAAACCCCCATATTATGTCAGTTGGTTAATACTATATATTTGACCAAATTATTCAATATTCAAATACAAGTAAATTCATATAACCTATAAACTGTTTTTTAATTGATTTGTGCAAAATTCAAATTTTCTTCAAATTCTACATCCAGACATCAACACAAGGAAGAAAGTTACCTCTGTCTTTTGAACCTTACACAACTTGTAAAAGAGCACTTTTTGAGTGTAATGTTACATTGTTGATCCTTCCAAGGAAGACTTCAAAATGTCTTCCAATAATACCCCTAGAGAGGCTGCAAGCTCTCCATTCAATCCCTTGGACCTGTTGAAGGCCATTGCTGCCAAGAACATCCCTTTCTTTGATGGAATTGACTTATCCAATTGGCTCAACCGTTTTGAACTCTATTGCAAGAAGCATAGGGTTAAGCAAGGAGACTGCTTTGAGGAATTTCAATAATTCTTAGAAGGTAGAGCTGCTTCTTGGCACAGCTCACTGACAGGCAACTACACTTGGGCAAACTGGAAATTGGCTGCATTTGAGCGTTTTGGAGGTGGAATAGAAACAGTAATTGCTAAACTAAAGGAAGTAGACCAAAAAAACTACAAGACAACAGAGGAGTTTATTGAGGAATTAAATACTCTCCTAAATCAATACCAGGATTTGGTCTATGGTAGCTACAACACAGTGGAAGGCAAGCGCGCCTGGCAGACCTTTTTGGAGAACCAAGGGTTAGATTGGGTCTGTGAGACACTTACCTTGGAATACTATCAGTTTGTTGAATCCCATGCTCCCATTAACGTAGAGGAAGCATATGTTCTAATCTGTTACCTTGATAAGTTCAAGGCTAGAGGCCAGTTGCTGCACCCTCATATCATTGTGAAACCCAAGGAGAAGCTCAAGGCCATCATACCACCTCCAGATGACCTATCTGGGAACATGAAGAAGTTAGCACCGGGAATGGCTATACTTACCACATATATGACTAGTGGTGATCAGGCAAAGTCAAACCTATAATGCCACAACTGCAAGAAACAAGGTCATCTAACAGGCACCTGCAAAGGGCCCTGCAACAGATGTGGAGCCAAAGGACACACCTATGTACATTGTCCAACCAACCACCAGAACAAGCCAAAGACACCAACCACAGAGTCCAAGCAGAACCAAAAGCAGGCACCCAAGACCAAGAAGGAGACAAAGCCTGCGTCATCCAAAGATGAATCCTATATGGTGGAAAGCATGGCTGCAGTAAGAACAAATGTGGCCCAAAAGCACAGACTCAGCCACATTGTTCATCCCTAAAATACACCTGAGAAGCAAAAAGGGGCTGAGGCAGCCAAGCCTCAACATCCTGCCCCTGAAGCTCACTTACCAAATCAGGCTCCCCCTGTAGCCCCTGAGACAGAAAAGGCACATCCTAACCAGTCAGCTCAACCAACTGACCATGAGGCTCAACCACCTGAACCTTTTGGGATTCCCATGGATGAGGAAGATGGTACTTACCATGTTGAACCCACTATTGAGGTTACAAGGGGGACCTCCTTCAAAACAACTACCCTAAAGAAACCAAAGGTCAAATTACCAGTGTTACCTCAAGTAAAGCCTCCTAAGCTGAATTTGCTGAAGATACTTGCAGACACCCAGGTTCCAATATCCCTATATAACTTGGCAGAAATTGCGCCCAGCGTTAGAGAAAAAATGGTACATTACCTTGGGCCACCAGAGTCAGAGATCCAGAGGAGCAGTTTGCAGTCATGAAAGAGAGGCTAGAAGAGGCCCAAGAAGTGGTCAACGTTGTCAGCAAGGGAGCACCATGTATTTATGGGGAGGTAGAAGGCCACCCCACATATATAATCTTAGACGGAGGATCTACGTCCAACATCATATCTGAGTCTTTCCTAAGATCATTGGGAGTTCAGGAATATAGCAGAGTTAAAGAGAAGTTTACCTTTGCAAATGGCAAAACCAAAGAGTATCTGGGAGCTGTGTGTGGCCTCACTGTTGATATTTGTGGTGTCTGTGTGTTAATTTCTGTGGCCATCTTCACGCTTATCAGATATAACCTTCTTCTTGAACGCCATGCTCTAAGTGACTTTGGCGTCACTATATCTTTCTGTTGCCACAATTGGTTCATTGAGAGCAACAACAAGCTGATTCCTATATATGTCAGCTACTCTAAGTTTCAAGAAGATGGGGGGTCTTTCTTTACTGTTGTGGAGGCCATGGAGCAGAACAAAGGAATAACTGCTAGTCAGAAGGGGAAACTTTCTGCCTTCATGAGCAAGTTCAAGGACCTCTTTTATGATGAGGATGATCCTCTACCACCCGCAAACCTAGAGAAGCATGTTATTGATACTGAAACAGCAAAACCTATACGCAAAGCACCTTACTGTCTGGTCAAGAAGTACAAAGACTACGTAGAGCAGGAGATTGACCGCCTGTTATCCAGGGGCATCATTGAGCCGTCCACATCACCCTGGTATTTGCCTGTTGTCATTGTGCCTAAAAAGAACAGAAATTTATGTATGTGTGTTAATTACATACCTCTGAACTCAGTCACCAAGGCTGATAACTATCCTCTGCCTCTCATCAGCAAGATCTTGGCATTGTACGCCCGCTGCAAGTACTTCACAAACATAGACTTGTTCTATGGGTATCATCAGTTGGAAATGGAGCCCACAAGCATCAGCAAGACTGCCTTTGTCACCAAACAAGGTCAATATCAATACAAATACATGCCTTTTGGACTCTGTGGAGCCCCATGTACCTTCCAGCGTGCTATGAACTCCATCTTTGATGATCTCCTCTACAAGAAGGTGACAGTCTACCTAGATGACATTACATTGTTTAGTTCTACTTTTGAAGAGCATTTGGTAACACTTACCAAGGTCTTTGGCCGTATTTGCAAAGCACAGCTGTCTGTAAATGAGTCAAAGCTGTTACTTTGCCAGACCAAACTTCACGTATTGGGGCACATAGTGAACAAAGATGGAGTGCACCATGACGCTGAAAAAGTGTTAGCAATTTTACAGTGGCCTGTACCTACCAATGTTGCCTGCCTACAGTCCTTCATTGATACTGTTTGGTACTATTCCCAGTTCATGCAGAGCTATAGTGATATAGCTAGACCTCTATTCAAGTTACTTCACAAAGGGACAGAGTTTACCTGGACCCCTGAACAGGAGGTTGCTTTTCAGACCCTGAAATAGTGTCTCATGAAGGAGCCTGTCCTGATCCACCTGAACTTCCAGGAGAAGTTCTCCATCTTTACTGATGCCTTGGAAGAAGCAACAGGGGGAGTCCTTGCACAAGAGTGCAACGGCCTGTTCAAACCTGTCAAGTACACTAGCAAGTTGTTCAGTGGCCCAGAGTTACGTTACAGCATCTATGATAAAGAGGTGTTAGCAGTAATTAGAGCATTGCGCAAATTAAAGTACTACATACTAGGAAATTGCATTACCTTGTATACAGACAACATGGTGTTGTCCTTCATCCTGAGCAAGCAACAAGAGAACAGTAGACGTGTGTGCCGGGTCATGGAGATGTGTAAGTATCTTTTGGACATAAAGCACATACCTGGGAAGAAGAACATTGTTGCCAATGGCCTCTCAAGACAAGGAGTCCACAAGTCATACCTAATGGAAGGGTTAGCAGAAAGTTACAAACCCAAGTTATATGCAGTATACTGTATGCTTACCACAGGGGAAATGAACGAGGAATTACCTGTGCTCAAGGAGAGCAGATACTATGTGATCCTAGGAGAAGCCCTGTACAGAAGTATGTGTGGTTGCATTGTGAAGGTCCCCAATATAGAAGAGCGCCAGCTGATACTCTGCAAAGTCCATAAGGGAACTGGACACTATGAAATCCTTACCACAGCAGACAATTTACGCGAGAAGTATTGGTGGCCCAACTACTTCAAAGACATCAGAACATACATTAAGAGCTGTCACCTGTGCCAGATCTTTGAAAAGAAACATCCAGTAGCCAAGCCTATCAACCCAATCACAGTGGGTGGGTTATTCAAAATGTGGGACATTGACTACATTGGACCTATAAGGGAGAGTGTTAGTGAAAACAAATACATTATTGTTGCAACGGAGTACTTTACCAAATGGCCCATAGCCAGAGCAACCAAGGAACACAATGCAGAAACCACAGCCAAGTTCCTATACAAAGAGATCTTTACCGTGTATGGGCCACCTACAGTCCTTCTAATCAGCCAAGGGAATCATTTCCGTAACAAGCTGGTAGATGACTTCTGCAAGATGGTTAGTAAAAGACATAAACTTACCACCGTTTACAACCCGCAATGTAACAGATTCACTGAACGCTTTAACCAAACCTTGATCCAGAGCTTAGAAAAGATCACAACAGAAGACGCCACACATTGAAACGTCCACTTACCCGCGGCTTTATGGAACTACCACTCTCAAGTTCAAGCAACAACAAATTTCAAGCCTTACAAATTACTTTATGGAGTTTCTATCAAAAGCTTGGACGTTAATAATATAAGCTCTGACAAACTTACCATGTCCAAAGCCCGCAATCAAGCAAAGATTCAAGTTTTAGACACCACTGAGAAACTCAGAGCAAAAGCGCGTGGCACCCACTGTCAATAAAATACCTATTGGAACTGAAGTTTTAGTTCTCAAGAATTTGGTATCTCAGTCACTTAGCAAGAAATTCCTCCCAAAGTGGTCTGGGCCATACAAGGTAATTGGCCACGCCACATCCAATAATTATCACTTGCTTGATCAGGAAGGTCAGCCACTTGATTTTGTCATCAATGGCAATCAGATGAAGGTATTTCACCAAGCCAATGAATGAAGGGGAAAAAGTGTGACATAAATTAAATTAACTGAAATCAGTTAACCCCCCCCAAAAAAAAAATCCCTGCTTTTTGGTTACACATCAACCTCATAGCTAACCCCTTCAACTTCTCCAAACCCCCATATTATGTCAGTTGGCAAATACTATATATCCACCAAATTATTCAATATTCAAATACAAGTAAAGTCATAAATCCTATAAACTGTTTTTTAATTGATTTGTTCAAAACTCAAGATTCTCTTTAAATTACACATCCAGACATCAACACAAGGAAGAACGTTACATCAGTCTTTTGAACCTTACACAACTTGTAAAATAGCACTTTTCAAGTGTAATCTTACAGTGTAATGTTGTTTGTCAGGAAATCAGTTGATTGTTACAACCAAGTTTCCAGACTTGCCTGCCAACGTATCTTACAATACACAGGGGGCGCTCAATGAGTTTTCCCTTGACGTATCTGACACTATGAACCAATCTGATGGCAAAGTCAAATTGCAGGCACTTTCTCCTAATTAGGAGTGCTACCAATTTGACCTGCTGATCCCTGCACAAGTTATTCCTCGGCTTTGAACCTTACATGGAACACTCCACTATGCCACCCCCTTGTGGCCTTGTGGATTTCCCCATATAGTATATTAGTCATAATATTCTACAATAAACAACACCTTATTCTATTCATTCTTGTCCTTTCTATTGGACTATTGTCTTACCAATTCAAATACTGAACTCCTATTGGTTTAGTTGCAACAGTGGTAGCAGTGGTAGGTTCACAACTTACCTAAAAGAAAAATTCTCCCCAAAAAAGGACAGAGTATGGGCTGTATGGCTACTCCCCATCAAGAGATCTTCCTGCCAATCCCCAAGGGGGACATCCCTAACGGTTATGTTATTTACCAAGAGCAGCTAGTTCTTACAAGTGTGTATAATTGACTCCACCTTGGGAAGCATGATGACAGTGTCACTCTGCCTCAGTCATACCTTTCACAGCGCATGCTCAACCTCCAGCTGGAATCCTTTGCGGGTGGGGTCAAAGGAGCCAACATTGTTAGTTAACTCTACTCCACTGAGACCTGCCTCTGTATCTGTCAGGTTCCCAAGCCCATGTGGGTTGCCACTGCATCTGGGCGCCTCACAAGGCCTGCCGCTGTATGGTTTACCAACTGGGCCAGTCAATGGGCTCAAGCCCTATATCTGTAAGTGGGTCTCATAGGTTGTTGCACCTCCATTGATGACTGTTATAAGGCCATTGTGAAGGCCAACAATCAGGCTTTGATGGGCTTCTGCCGCACAAATGACACTCAACCTCAACCTTGTGCAACACCTGGCAGCGCCCACAACCAAGTAGGCTGCCGCCAGCCCCGCCAGCAGGAAAATGGGAACAAACGTCCCCACAAGGGAGAACTCCAGCTAGCAAAAATTGAGGACCAGGAAAAATCCTGGGGGTTGTGGTTACAAGAGGTTCTACAACCCCACTTGACCCCCACTCTCAATCCCTCCTTGCAAAGAAACCCTGAAACTACAGTGTACACAAAGTTGAAACCCTTGACGTCTTCCAGGTTCATAGTGACAACCCCGTGCTTCAAGCAAGTCACTCTCCCAATAAAGTAACCCGCTTGGCTTATCCCTTTTATTTTTGTGGGAACACCCACAGACTACTGGTAGATACCGGGGACAACCACACCATGGTTGACCAGGTGTTTGCTGATTCTCAACAATTAGACTGTGTGGCAAGCAGATTCAAGGCAGTAAAAAGTTGCTAATTTCTGTAGAATAGCAATTACCCATGAGACAGTACCCTTCTCTGTGATAATGGGGAACATCCAGGTTAAGCTCTCTGGGCCAATCATGGCAGGGCTCAACCATGACTTAATTGCTGGCCTTGACTGGCTTTGTCACAATTGTCCCTACATTGACTGGGATACATCTGTTATCACCCTCAATAGGAATGGGGTGAGTTTTCAGATCTATCATGTTGAAATAAGCAAGTTGCTTCATGATATTATGTTTATCAGAATAACAGAAACAGGCTTGTATGATTTCAAGGGGGGAACTAGACTTTTACCAATTCTCAGTCAAAGTTATATGCGCTGAACCACCTGTGGCCCTCCCCTTGACCACTCCATCTCCACCAGCACTTGCCACACTCCTCAAGGAATATAAGAACATTTTCATTGAAACACTGTACCAACTACCCCCTCCCCAAGAGATCCTGCATGCTGTACAACTCCAAGGGTTGCTCCCTAAAGCACACCCCTTATATTTTCTCACATCAAAGGAAGATGAGACCCTCCACAAGCACCTTGTGGACGCGCTTGACAGGGCTTCATTTGCCCCTTGCCCTCTCAGTATGGGGCTGCTGTCTTCTTTGTAGCCAAGAAAGATGGGTCCCTTTGCCTGGTCACAGACTACTGCACCCTGAATGAGGTGACAGTTAAGAATAAGTACCCCCTGCCGTTGATTGACAACCTGTTTGACACACTTGCAGGTGTGAAGGTCTTTAGCAAGATTTATCTCACCGCGGGGTACAACCAGGTCCGCATTGCACCAGGGGATGAGGCAAAAACTGCCTTATTCACACAATACGGGTTTTTTGAGTGTTGGGTCATACACTTTGGAATGAACAACACTCCTTTCATCTTTTCCATGTTGATGAACAAAGCATTTGAGGAATTGATGGGAAATGTGTCATTGTGTACCTTGACAACATTATTGTCTTCAGTCAAGATCAAACCACGCACCTCCAACTCCTCTGTGCTGTCCTTAACACCCTTCAGAAAAATCAGCTAAAAGCTAAACCCTCCAAATGCAAGTTTCTTAAGTCAGAGTTATTGTTCCTTGGGCATGCCATCTCTGCCCAAGGGATAAAGCCTGAATTTTTCCAAAATCAAGGCAATCACAAGCATGCCACCTCCTACCAATGTGGGCCAGGTGTGTACATTCTTAGGCATGGTTGCCTATGTGCGCAAGTTCATTCTTAATTGTGTGGAACTAATTGCACCCCTCACTGAGCTCCTAAACACTAAACAGCGCTTCCATTGGACCCCTGACAGAGATCAAGCCTTTGAGATGTTGAAGCAAAGACTTACAACTGCGCCTGTATTGCAATTCCCCAATCAGAACCGCCAGTAAAAACTCAAGACTGATGCCTCTGATAGATCCATAGGAGGTGTGTTACAGGTGTAAACTGACAAGGGTGTCTTCCTCCCTGTGGCATACAAATCCAGGAAGCTCATTGACTTAGAATAACGCTATCCCATATGTGATAAAGAATTAGCAGCAATCATACACTGCGTTGAAAAATAGTGTTGTTACCTGGAAGGGGCTACCTTTCCACCTGCGTCCTGACAGATCACAAGTCACTCCAGTACTTTAACACACAGTCCCACTTGACACACCGCCAAGCAGGCTGGGTCAAGTGTCTATCCCCTATCAGTTGCACATTGAGTACAAGCCTGGGAAGGAACTCGTCACAGCTGAGATCCTCTCGCGACTCTATGTAGTGTCCATCACCAGGGACAATGGCTTGGATCCAGATTGGCCAATGATGTACCTCTGTCCTGAAGAAAATTGTTACAAAGGCCTTAGCTCAGTAATCAACTCCAAGCTGAAGGACAACAAAAGTCAGTTCACCACTGATACTGGCAATGTCTGCCGCCAGGCAGAGACAGGTGAGAAGATGCCTTACATTCCCACCACACAACAAGGCAACACAATCTTGCATTATCACCACACCTTGGGTCACATCAGAGGACGCAACCTCTTTGAGATCATGAAACAAAATGTTTGGTGGCCGTGTATGCACCAAGATATCTTGGATCTCCTTGAAACATGTGTGCTGTGAGAAAAGAATACGTCCAAACCTGTATCCCCCAAGTCTGTCCTGCCCATCAAAGCCATGAAACCCTTTGAACAGTGGGCCCTTGAAATTTTTGGGCCCCTCCCTGAAGACGGCAACAGTGCCCATGTTGACACTAAAAATGTCAACAGTGTTCATGTCAACACTTTTAATGTTGACACTATAGTAAAGTGACAGCCCGGTTTTACTTAATGTTGTTTCCTGGATGTCACACTTTTTTAATTAACAAAACACTTTACCCTGAGCATTTTTAATATAAAAAATATTTATAACTACTTTATTATATTAAAATGACCCCAGAGAGTTCAAAAATGCAATAAAAAATTCTTCAAGTATTAGAATAAGGAGATATAAGCAAGTATATTTCAATTTACTATGTAAATTACACTTGTTATTATAAAAATTATTTTTTATTCCCATAAAAATTAAAATTCCAATGAACCAAAAAAAAATATTTATTATATAATAATAACTACAAGATATAAGAAAACTCTATATTTAATTTATTATACTTTATATAAGCATAACTGAAAAAATCTCATGTCTTAAAAATAAATTAATAAAATATAAGATATTTCTTACTAAACCACATTGAAACTGTATCTTATAATTACCATTTATACCTAAAAAGCCTAATACTATATAATTAAATTAAAAAATTAAAAGTTTAAAAGTAAAAATATATAGGCAGAGCAAAGAAAGGTTTATTGGGCTAATTAAAGCCATCAGCAAGAGCAGTGGCAACGTCCTCAAGGTACTTCTTGATCTCTGCCACCTTGTACTTCTTCTTCACCACCTTCTGAACGTCCTCCTGGTAGTCCTGCTCATTGAACTTTTGCTTTTTGGGGTCCACCCGGTTGGCCAGGTTGCAAAACTTGGAGACATTTTTGACCTGCTCCTCCTGAAGCTTCTGAAAGAACTTGTTGTATTTGGGGTTTGACCCAAACTTCAGCTTCAGGTGCTTGTGCCACACTTCCAGGCTGGAGGTTGTCTTCATCTCCCCCTTGAGGCAGACGCCCTGGCAATTCTAAGGGGCAGTGGCCCCACTCTTTCCTCTCCAGGAAGTTGCCTTCTTACCTACCCATTGCCGCTCAAAGTAATCCAGGTAACCTTTGAATATGGTGGAGTGCTTCTTGATATAAGCGTCCTCCAGGAGGGCCTTAAAGCCAATCCCAGTATGCTCTAGGTGCACAAAAGCCAAGGCAGCAAACTGGGTGATGGACAAAAGCGACACTTCCCTTTACTATCATTAAGATACTTGTTGAAAAGCTCCTTCTTGCTCTTGAGATTCTTGATGAGGGCCTGCCTAAAATGGAAGAAGCAGTCCTGGACTTCTCCATTGAAGGTGGCCTCAAAGGCTCTGAACTTAGCTGGCTGAAGTCCATAATGATAACATTTGGTTCAAGTGAGCGCACATGAGCTAGCTGCTCTGCAGCTAGGTTTGACTCATCCTTCTCAGCGGAGGAGGTATTTGCCCTTGTGGCGTGAGTGGGAGGGGGAGCTGGTTGGTGGGAAGGGAGCACAAAGAATCCTGGACAATCTTGAAGGCTCTGGTGTAGACTTCAGTCTTGGCACCAGGAAGGAGAAAGAAGACAAGGGGGATAACCTGGTCATTAAACTTCTCATGTAGGACTCAAAGCTGCTTGAAGATGGTTGGGCAGGTTGCAAAGGTGCTGTCGCACAGCCAGGTGGTAGCAGTGTCCAGCTGCTCCAGGTTTTGGGTTGTGGCGTAGGCTATAATCCTATCCTCTACTTCCTGCCCATCATCATGCAGCAGGAACATCTCTTCATCCTCAGTTTCCTTGAGTGCATCAGAAAGGATTAGGTCTTCAATGGTTGTGGCACTCTTGGTCAGGTGGTTTAAGGCTTGGCGCCTATCACTCACAAACTTGACCAACTGGGTGTGGGTAGGGTTCCTCTTGAGGTTGGTAGGGGACAGGTGCTTACATGCAAGCATGGCCAGCTGGGTTGGGGAAAGGTCCTTTGATATGGGCATGACCTGCACCAGATACCATTTGAGAAGGCGGGCAATGGTTGTGTTTAGCATGATGCAGGTATGCTCACCCTTGATGGTCTGTACCAGGTCCCAGCGCTCAGTGTTGAGCTGCACTGGGCAGGAGCGGTCCTCTCAGGTATAGTGCCAGCTCTTGAAGCCCCAGTTGGCATTATTGCAGCTGAAGGTATAACCGTTGACCACCATGGCAGGCCCTCCTTTGACACTCATGATGGGAAAAACTTGGGTAGGGTGGAAGAAACCTTAAACTTCCCGTCAACATTGCAGATGTTGTGGGCCAACAGAGGGTCCCAGGGGCCAGCAGGAGCATGGCGGGAGCCAGGGAAGTAATCAGGGTGGGGCTTTTTATCATCCCCAGATGAGCTTGAAGGGGGAGAGTTTGGTGGTGGGGGAAGCAGAAGGGGCTTATTGTGGTGCTCCTCATGTGCAGGAGACTTATCCTTGGGTGGGGTCTTTTTGGCTTATTGCCGCTTCTTGGTTGGCTCCTTGTCAGAAGCTTAGTTGTAGAAACTTTGGTCTGTAAGGAAACCATCAGATTTCTCTCCCCCAGTGGAGTGAGCAGGGCTCTTCCCAGGAGAGGGCTTTGGTGAGGGGTTTGGGGATGGTTTGGGAGTGGCCTTTTTTGATGATACAGGCTTCTTCTTGGTGGGTTTGGTTGGCTTTGAAGGATGCTTGGTTCCTTTGGGCTGCTTAGAGGTGTTTTTGTCCTAAAATAATAATTAAAATGGTTTAAAATAAAGCAAAGTATGTAAAAAACAAACAAAACAACTTAAAAAGCATAATATAAAAAAAGTAAATCTTAGATGGTTTTTCTTGGCATTTAAATGTTAAAAATTATTTGTATAGTTTTTATTTTATTAAAGTTTTAAATACAAAAATTAAAAGTTAAGAGAAATATGCAAAAGTATTATATTTAGATATAGATTTTATTTTAAAAATTAAAAAATATGAAAGAACAAAGTCAAAAATACAACATATCAAAAAATGAGAAGTTTTTATTATATAAAACATAAAGTTTTATATGTGAGAAGTGAAAAGCGCCAACATTATGATTGACAATTAGTAAAAAAAAGCTGAATTCTCACTGTTGATTACAAAAATTGTAGACATTATTTTTGATGACATTCTCACTGTTGACATTTTTTTGGAAATTTACTATGAAAAACATAGTATACTTAATTAAATTTACGCAGGCTAGCAAAAATTAACCATTTTCTGTGTATTTTTGTTCACATATAAAAATTAAAAAAACATATGAAAATAAGCTAAAAAACTATCAAATTTAAGTATTGCTTTATTAAAAATTATATTTGGGTAGTGGTAATATTATATTTTACCATTGCGCTTAAGTAAAGTTGTTAATAAGTTGTTGGTAGATATTGAAAAGGGTAAAGTGTCGACAATGTCACTTACAGCATTCTTTATAAGAGGTGGCATATTAATTTAAGCTTAATTGCGCCACTCTAATTTGCTTAACTCCACCCTGGCGGATAATCATGACCAATTAAACAACAGTTCCTTGTGTCAACATTATTTTTAATAATAAATTCTATAGTAACTTACATAGTAACTCACACTTAAATCATTGGATTGCCATTAACCACCAATCCACTTAATATATTAAAGCCAGAATAAGTGCCACATATATATTTATAAGAGGAACATTTTAACAATCAACTGTATGCACACTGTCTTTTTCTATATACTAATTTAATAAAAAATATATTTTTAAATGCACACTTAATTTTTTTACTGTAGATGTTTCAGTTTTAGTATTAAAAATAAGTTTGGCTTAAAAGGTGTTGACATTGATACTTTTACGTCGTGAAAACAAATAAAAAAGTAAACTGATTTTTATTAGTAAAATTAAAGGGAAAATCTGGTTAAATTGAGTTTTTAATTAAGCTTAATATTAAATTGTGTTGAGATGGCCACAATTTTGTTGTGTTTTCTGGGGTTGCACCCCTGAAGGCTTTTAAAAAACAATTAAGCTAGCGCAACTAGCAAAAAAAACATAGGAGATTTAGAGTTTCAAGTTGGCAGTGACCATGTTGACAAAGTGTTGACATGGGCGCTGTTGCCCTGAAGACAGGCTGGGAAAGAAATACATCATAACTGCCATCAACTACTTCACTCTTTGGCCAGTAGCCTGGGTGACAACTAACCACACCGCCACCACTATTACTTGCTTCATTGGCAAGGAAATTGTGGCCCACTTTGGGCAGCCCAAACGCCTCATTATAGATGGTGGCCCTGAACTTGTTGGACATGTCATGAAGGCAACTGTACCAAGAATGCCCTCCAATGGATAGTTATCACCCCCTATCATCCACAAGCTAATGGACACATAGAACAATTAAATGGCTCACTGGTTCAACTAATCACCAAGCTCTCACAGGAGCACCCCAATACTGCATGGACTGAACACTTGCCCACCGCTCTACTTATTTTTACAAGTGAGAATCAACAGAGGCACCGGGTTCAGTCCCAGCGTCTTGGCCTTTGGAATGCCTGACAGTCTGACAGGAGTGGAACAGGGGAAGTTAAGGTCTACAGTTCCCAGGAAGCCCCCTGTTGACAACTCCATCCCTGAAGCAATAGTGTGCCAATGCCCAAGAAATTAAACACAAGCAAATTGAGGGAGGGACAAAGCACCTCAAGGCCAGGTACGCCATGGGTGACCCTGTCTACGCCCTCAACCCCAATTCAGCCAAATTGGAACCCAACCACCTGGGGCCCTTCAAAATAGCTGCGGTCTATGACAACCACACCTATCAACTTAAAGATGCCCAAGGAAACACCAAGAAACTCCACCACAATTGCTTGTGCCCCTGCCGTGCCATCCCCACACAAAGGTTGTTTGTGTGGACCTTTCCAGATCTTCTGCAGACTCTGATCCTAGTGTCTGACAACAAGCAGGGGGCAAGGAGGGGTTTTGCAACTGAGTTTCCAGACTTGCCTGCCAACATATTTTACATTACACAGGGGGCACTCAATGAGTTGCCCCTTGACATATCTAACAACATGAACCAATCCGATGACAATGTCAAATTGCGGGCACTTCCTCCTAATTAGGAGTGCTACCAATTTGACCTGCTGATCCCTGCACAAGTTATTCCTCAGCTTTGAACCTTACATGGAACACTCCACTATACCACCCTATTGTGGCCTTGTGGCTTTCCCCATATAGTATATTAGTCACAATATTCTACAATAAATGACACCTTATCATATTCATTCTCATCCTTTCTATTGGACTGTTGTCTTCCCCAATTCAAATACTGAACTCTCATTGGTTCAGTTGCAACATGATGGAACAATGATTGATGGAACATCTTCATGCCCCGTTTAATGTCACCCAGCTAGGGAATTCCATAGTTGCTTTTTTGATTGTATAATGAACCTTGATGTATGGGGAAAAGATGGCTAGCTTTCACGCACCAGCGATGTAAATACGGTCGATGTGAAGGAAACAATTTAAACTGATATCCAGCAAAACATTTAAAGGATTTCCTTTTTGAAATTTCATAGCCAAAATGAACGGTATTTTTATAATTGCCGATTTCTTAATATGCTGCTTGAAGAATAAAGATAAATTGCCAAGTATAAGATTTTTAACTTGCAAATTAGAACAAAAGAAGCTTGGTTCTATCTTAGCTGCAATTATAGGGCTCTTGAGAACATTACATTTCATTTTTTTTAAAAATAACCTTGAAAGCATTCATATTTGATGGTAAAGTAATAGGATAAAAGTGAAAAAGTGAAAAAGTGAAATAAATTCCCAATAGTTTATTGGACTACAAAATAGTGCAGTCGGGACAAGGGTCGCGGTAAATCATGGCAGCACGGCGCATAAGCTTCTTGCTTCGAAGGACACTATTGACCTGGTCAATGTCATCAGCTGTAAGTGAATCACCACTTGATTGAGTGGAAGCAGGGGTCTGTTCACGAGCTACGTTAGTGGCAGACTGCGAAGTTTGATTGTTGAGGGAAGCAGCAACAACACCAAGAGTAATCAAAGTAGACGATTTCATTTTTAATGAAACTCATGACATAATTTAGTTTATATATCATTTTTACTACAAGCTTGATCTAACCTAAGACAATGGCTGATGCACTGATTGAATGAGTTTTCAGGTGAAAAGAAATGTCGATTCATGGCCCCAACAAATTAAATTTAATACACAATACGATTCAGTCCACCTTTTACTTGAATATATATCAAACTAAAATCAGGATCCATTATTAAATTGGTCCATTTTTACTTTAATTATTTTTATTATTCGTTACAAAGAACAAATTGGTAAACCTATTTTGGATTGAAACCAAAATCAGATCCCGAGCCATCTTGAATCGCATTGTTTAATTGATTGGGGTTTTCGTTATATTTTCCACTCCTTGATGATGTATTAAATAGAAAATTAAGACCTATTAGCTATCACATATAAAATCTATTCTAATTTCTCCTGGACTCGAGAGTGTTTTCATTGGATTTATTTAATAATCTGAAACTACAAAATTAAACATTCCCCAGACATTCAATCATGCACGGCTTTTATTATAATTGTAGTTTGTCAACCATTTGCTGCTTTTTACTTTACCAGATGAATCTAAATTCGTATGACGTGTATAGGGATGAAAATTATAATTATTTTCCTGTGAAAATAGCGAATGATTTAATAAATTAAAATACTTAATGTGATTCCATAACATATGAAAATCAGAAATCGGGTATATAAGCCAATGTTTGAAATAATACAAGTAAAAAATGAAAACTGCTGCTTTAATTACTCTTGGTGTTGTCGTTGCTCGTCCTCTTAATGAACAAGCTTCACTATCTGGCATTACAAAAGCTTCTGAACAGATGCCCTCTGCAACTCATTCAACTGCCAATGAAGAAGCTGCTGATACACTTACAGCTGATGACATTGACCAAGTCAATGCTGTCCTTCGGAACAAGAAGCTTATGCGTCGTGCTGCCATGTATCACCTCGACCCTTGTCCCGACTGCACTATTTTGTAGTCCAATAAAACTTTCCAAGTTTTGCACACTTTTCTTTAATTTTAAAATGTTCTTTTTAAATTAGTGGCAGGTATTGAAAACATATGGTATTTTGGGTATCAGCGTCACATACCAATCCACCAAATGTCAATTTCCAGCTAAGACTAAGCCTACTGCAATTCAATCCTTACTTATGGTGCTCAGTTCTCCCATGCAATCTATGTTAACCAGATTTATTATTGCACGGCAGCTTTATGTCCCTTCTTTGAGTTAAATTAAATTTTATAGTATTTCATAGAAAAGTGTTATTTTCGATTGATACTAAAGTTGCTTATTTAGAATAATTGGTGGTGTTTTACTTTAAAAGTAAATCTGTTTTATATAATTTAATATTATCAAATAGAACATCCATTTTTAATTTGAACTGCATATATTGAACATACCAAAACCCTTATAGGTCATCTATGAGGGCAACTTGATCTATTACCTTATTGAAGCAACCATTGATATAAGCCCCACTGTTGTAACTGAACCAATTAGAGTTCAGTATTTGATTGGGGAAGACATCAGTCCAATAGAAAGGACAAGAATGAATATAATAAGGTATTGTTCATTTTATAATATTGTGATTAATATAGTATATGGGGAAAGCCACAAGGGGGTGGCACAGTGGCATGTTCCATGTAAAGTTTGAAGCCAAGGAATAACTTGTGCGGGGATCAGCAGGTCAAATTGGTAGCACTCCTAATTAGGAAGAAGTGCCTGCAGTTTGATATTTCCATCAGATTGGTTCATGTTGTTAGATACGTCAAGGGGGGACTCATTGAGTGCCCCCTATGAATTGTAAGATACATTGGCAGGCAAGTCTGGAAACTCAGTTGCAACACCCTCCTTGCCCCCTGCTTGTTGTCAGACACCAGGATTGGAGTCTGCAGAAGATCTGGGAAGGTCTGCACAAACAACCTTTGTGTGGGGATGGCATGGCAGGGGTGCAAGCAATTGTGGTGGAGTTTCTTGGTGTTTCCTTGGGCATCTTCAAGTTGATAGGTGTGGTTGTCATAGACCGCGGCTATTTTGAAGGGCCCCAGGTGGTTGGGTTCCAATTTGGCTAAATTGGGGTTGAGGGCATAGACAGGGTCACCCATGGTGTACCTGGCCTTGAGGTGCTTTGTCCCTCCCTCAATTTGCTTGTTTTCAATATCTCAGGCCTTGGCGCACCACTGACTCGGGGAGGGAGTGGTCAACAAGGGGGTTTCCCAGAAACCGTGGATCATAATTTCCCTTGTTCTACTCCTGCCAAGCTGTCATGTGTTCCAAAGGTCAAGGCGCTGGGGTTGAACCTGGTGCCCCTGTTGATCCTTGTTTGTAAGATAAGGAGGGCGGCGGGCAGGTGTTCAGTCCACGCAGTATTGGGATGCTCCTGTGAGAGCTTAGCAATCAGTTGGACCAGTAAATCATTTAATTGCTCTACATGTCCATTGGCTTGCGGATGATAGGGAGCCGTAACTATTAGTTGGAGGGCAATCTTGACGCAGTATGCCTTCATGACATGTCCAACAAGCTCAGGCCCACCATCTGTAATGAGATGTTTGGGTTGCCCAAAGCAGGCCACAATTTTCCTGCCAATGAAGAGGGTGATGGTGGTTATAAGGTCTGAAGGCTTGGGGCAAATTATTCTAAACTAAAGCCTTTGACCCAAGGATGTTTATATTTGTCAAATATAGGAAGGTAGACAAAGTTTGGAATAGTAACTGAACTAAGGCTCCTAAGAGCTTATATGAAGTAAAATAAGGACTAAGATAATTTATTAAACCTAGGAAAATAAAATAGAGGCCAGTCTTAATGACTGACAATTTAGTTAAAAAGTCAATTTCTAAGTTTGGAAAATGGTCTGCACTAGCAGGAGGATTAAAAATATTGACAATTAAATTGTGAGTGTTGCTGTAAAAACTACCTAACTGGTGAAGAAGAAAATCAAAAGGAATCATGAGCTAAGGCTGAACTGAGATAAAATAATTAAAAGGATAACACAATCCACAAAACCTAACAAGTACCTTATTGGGGTGCAAGTCAATCAATCTCAACTTAAGTTGAGATTGAGTAAAACTCAGGCTTTTATTCAAGTCTGGGTTTTGAGGTAAAAGTAAAGGGTGTGGAAACTAACCAAGGATTGTTAATAGGTTTTAAGGCAAGAAAAACAACCACAATCACATGTTCGCAAAATCTTAACTTTAAAAGGTTAAAACAAGGTAAAGGGAAGAACAAGGAAGCCAGTGGTTAATTGTTTGCTTAAACCAAGAAGAGCAGAGGCAGAAGAACAGGAAACCTGGTCTGAGGCTGCTGGCGTAAGCAGAAAGGGAAACAGAGCAAAAGCAAAAGGTAATTAATCTCAGACTGAATAAAACTAACTGTGGGGTTCCTGGTCACCAGTCCCCAAATTGCTTCCTGGGTTGTTGCCAGGGACCGACTTGGAGGAGCCGCCATTTCCCAACAGTGGTGAAGGTTTGATCAAAAGCTTATACTTGGCTTGCATAAGGGCAAACTCCTCTAGTACCTTCTCAATTACCAAGCAAGTGTCTTCACCGTATACCTGGACTTCAGCAGGCGCCAGCCCTTCTGGAGGCCAATACCAATCCTGTAATAGTCTTGCAAACTCTTTTCTGATGAACTCTCTTCCTCTATTTGTCATCTCCAAATGCCTTGTCACCTTCTCCCACTCCTCCTGGGCAGATTTACTAGAGGCAAACTTCCTTCACCCTAGGCAATAGGATTCCTCATCCCCTGGGCTAGGATAGAAAATATGGGGTAGCTCACTCATAGGGCTTGTATTTTTATCACTGGAAATTTGGGCAGGGGTCGTAATAGGCCTTTATTTTTGGTCAGAAGGAAGATCCCCTTAGAAACCTTCTGATACAATGCCTTAGTAAAGGGAAAAAATATGGGTTTGCCAATACTGGGAGTCCTCCAAAAATCTCTTGGACTCCTTGTACTTGGTCTTGGGCTCCTGCACCTTGGTCTTGATCTTCTGTGCTTTGGTCTTGCTCCTGCAGTCTGTTCCAGCTTGGGCTCTTTTATCTTAGGCTTCTGCACCTTGGTCTTGGTTTTTAACTCCTTCTGGAGTCCATGTGGCCTTTGTAATCCACTTGATCCAGTCCCTGAAGAGTCTCAGATAGCTCCCCTTTTTATAGATCCTAGTTTCAGAACAAAAAACTCTCTTAGAAATCTGGTTTTCAAAAGCTTAAACTATCCAGTTTCTCTCTTTCTACAATATATTAAACTTCTAAACTTACTTCAGTCAATGAAAGCCCTGAATTTTCCGCTTTTGCTCCTCATTTTTTAGGCTCTAACTCTTAAGTTAAAGCCCTTAAAACACTGATCAAATAGACTCTGGCTTGCAGACAATCATACGCCTCAATTCAATGGTTTTGCAAAAAGGTTTCCCCAGATCACTTGCTCTTGACCCTGGTTCAAACCTGAGGCTGTCTCACTCCAGGTAAACAACTGCTCTGTGTTTCAACCGGTTTTGCTGTGATTCCTGTCAAGTTTTCCTGGTGAATCTTGAGCGCTTCTGCATATGTTTTACTTAGGCAAATTTTGACCCCTCAATTTTACAATGTTTCTCGTGTGTCCCCGTGTTTTCTCAACGTTTTGCAACTTTGAAACCGCCTGCTGCTTGTCCTTTTGCTTCTCCTAGTTGTTCTTGGCAAAATTTGCTCTTGCGCCCTCACAGTTTCTCTGTCCTATTTCTGGCCTCTTTCTGGCTCATTTCTTACTCAATTTCCTTCTAATAAATTTACAGTTTTAACACACTGTAAGTCATTTTCTCTCATCTTTCTTTTTATTCATATGATTTTTAATTCATTTCTATCATATTTAGGCAGCCTTTAATTAGTTTTAACTGCTTCTTCTATATTCATTTTCCTCTCAAAAGCCACCAAAATCAGCTTTTCCAGCCTCTGCATTCAGTCTGGCTAGTCCTTCCAAGTTATCTCCTGGTCCTGCACTCACATCTTCTGGTCCTTAACCCAGTTCTCCAAGCACATCTTCTTAGCTCTTCAGCTAACCTGTCATTAGTCCATCCTAGTCCTAGTGCTCAAAACAGCTCCTTGCCAGACTTCTGACAACTTCATCAGTCTTCTGGCTACTCCTGCAACAAGACCAGCTATTTCTGCATCATAATCTTCTTGTCCTTTGGCCATTCTTCATCATGATCAGCTAATACTGCATCATGATCTTGTAGTCCATCAACAAATCCTCACTAGGAACCACCTTGATTCCACATGCACAATGAACTATTTTGGTTCCAAACTTCAATATGAACCAACATTCCTTCAACTAGCCTTCACTTTGATCAAACAGTCCCTCTCACTAGTCTTCTCTGTTGATTCCGTGAACCACCTTGGTTCTTTATCTCAGTCCCCATTACCAGAACTTGTAGACCCAGGCATGAGTCTACATTGAACTGGCGTTTGACTGGGCCCTTGCAAGTGGCATTCCACTTAGGCCATCCAACCATAGATTCAAAAGCCTATGTCATTGTTTTTACTCACCCAGGTGATTAAGTCTGAGCTTTCAGTTGCAGGGTAATCAGCTCTACTTCCCAGAGGCCTGATCACACCAAGTTCTTCAGCTTTCTTCCCCAAGCAAACTGCCTTGATGGCACCTCCAAGCAAATCTATACCCTCCAATGCTTGCTCTGGATTCTCCCCAAAGCTCTCATAGGGGCATAAACAAGGACACCCTACCAGTCCGTTAGATAGGATGCTTGCTCACAGACCTCCTGTAAGTGTATCAGGGTACATAGAGCCCTCAGAGCTCTTCCCCTCCCTGGCAGCCTGTGTTACCTGCCAGGGGTCCAAAACCTTCTCCCCCCAAACAGACAAAGCTCCCTGCTAGCTATCTCAGTCTTCACCCTTTTGTAGCCACAGTTTCCTGCTAGGTGAAGAACTTTAGCCCAAAGCAGCCAATTTCTTCTGCTGGTTGGAGGCAACATCTACCTCTAGTAGTCTCACACCTACTAGCCAGGCCTTACCTACCCTAGTAGCCATCATTCCCTACAAGGCCCCTACCTGCCATAGCTAACAACACATTGTCACTCTTTAGCATAGCATCTTTATTTGAAGCCAAATCAACCCTTGCCTACAAAACTATTTACATATGGATTATCACACTAACCCAGCGCATAGGTACCAGGTTTGAAACTCATCCACAAAGGAAAGTAAGTTTGAAATTGAAAACTAACCGTTAATCTTTAGGTTAATTGACCCAAAAAGTAAGGAAAATGGAGAGGGTGCTTGGGAAATAAAAAATTGTTGAAAATCCTAATTAAAGGATATTTAAAAAAGAACCAATTGTGGTAAAGTGAAGACTAGCAGCAGGAAAAATGAAGGAGAATCCTGACAGTAGTGGCAGTGTAATTAGTGGTTGCCCATGATACTGGCCAACGGGTGAAGTATTAAATATAAGTGATGATATACTTCTTGCCAGTTTGTCTTCAGGTAGGGGCTTAACAATGTTGAGAGCCTATTGCTCAAAAGGTTCCATGGTTTTGATTGGCAAGACTGACTTGGGTGGGGCAGGTTTAGATGTGTTCTTTTTCATATAGCACACATGTTTTAAGGAGGTACAAGATGTTTTGGCCATACACAGCCACCAAACCTTATGTTTCATGATCTCAAAAGGTTTACACCCTCTGATGTGACCCAAGGCGTGGTGGTAATGTAGTATGGTGTTGCCCTGTTATGTGGTGGGAATGTAGGGCGTCTTCTCACCTGTCTCCACCTGGTGGCAGATGTTGCCAGCATTGGTGGTGAACTGGCTTTTGTTGTCCTTTAGCTTGGAGATGGTTAATGGATTGAGGCCTTTGTAATGGGTTGCTTCAGGACAGAGGTAACGCATTAGCTTATCTGGATCTAAGCCATTATCCCTGGTGATGGACGCTATGTAGAGCCTTGAGAGGTTGACAGCTGTGACAAGTTCCTTCCCAGGCTTGTACTCAATGTGCAACTGGTAGGGGGATAGGCGCTTGACCCAGCCTGCTTGGTGGCATGCCAAGTGGGACTGTGTGTTGAGGTACTGATCTTGTGATCTGTCAGGAAGTGGGGTGGGAAGGTGGCCTCTTCCAGGTAACAGCACCATTTTTTGATGCAGTGTACAATTGCTGCTAATTCTTTAATATGTATGGGGTAACATTGTTCTGAGTTGGTGAGCTTCCTGGATTTGTATGCCACGGGGAGGAAGACACCCTTGCCAGTTTCCACCTGTAACACTCCCCCTATGGCTCTATCAGAGGCATCTGTCTTGAGTTTGTACTGGTGGTTTCAATTGGGGAATTGCAATACAGGCGCAGTTGTAAGTCTTTGCTTCAACATCTCAAAGGCTTGATCTCTGCCAAGGGTCCAATGGAAGTGCTGTTTAGTGTTTAGGAGCTCAGTGAGGGGTGAAATTAGTTCTCTGCAATTGGGAATAAACTTGCGCACGTAGGCAACCATGCCTAAGAATGTACACACCTGGCCCACGTTGGTAGGAGGTGGTATGCTTGTGATTGCCTTGATTTTGGCAAATTCAGGCTTTATCTCTTGGGCAGAGATGGCGTGCCCAAGGAACAATAGCTCTTACTTGAGGAATTTGCATTTGGAAGGTTTAGCTTTCAACTGTTTTTTTCAAAGGGTGTCAAGGACAGCACAGAGGTGTTGAAGGTGAGGGGTTTGATCTTGACTGAAGACAATAATGTTGTCAAGGTACACAACAACACATTTCTCAATCAATTCATCAAATACTTTGTTCATCAACATGGCAAAGGTGAAAGGAGCGTTGGTCATTCCAAAGTTCATGACCTGGCACTCAAATAACCTGTAGCATGTGAGGAAGACAGTTTTTGCCTCATCCCCTGGTGCAATGCAGACCTGGTTGTACCCCACCTTAAGATCAATCTTGCTAAAGACTTTTGCACCTGCGAGTGTATCAAACAGGTTGTCATTCAGCGGCAGGGGGTATTTATTTTTAACTGTCACCTCATTTAGGGCGTGGTAGTCTGTGGCCAAGCAAAGGGACCTGTTCTTCTTGGCTACAAAGAAGACAGCAGCCCTGTATGGCAAGAGCAAGGGGTAGATGAAGCCCTTATTGAGTGTGTCTATGAGGTGCTGGCGGAGGGTCTCATCTTCTTTTGGTGTCAGGAAATAGAGAGGACGTGCTTTGGGAAGCAATCCTTGCAGTTATACAGCATACAGGATCTCTTGGGGAGGGAGTAGTTGGTCCAATGTTTCACTGAAAACGTCCTTATATTCCTCAAGGAGTGTGGAAAATGCTGGTGGAGGTGGAGTGGTCAAGGGGAGGGCCGCAAGTGGTTCAGCGCAGATAACTTTGACTGAGCATTGGTAAAAGTCTAATTCCCCTTGAAATCATACAAGCCTGTTTCTGTTATTCTGACAAACACATTATTGTGGAGTAACTTGCTCACTTCAAAAGGATAGATCTTAAAACCCACCCCATTCCTATTGAGGGTGATAACAGACGTATCCCAGTCAATTTAGGGACAATTGTGATGAAGCCAGTCAAGGCCAGCAATTACATTGTGGCTGAGCCCTTCTGTGATTGGCCCAGAGAGCTTAACCTGGATGTTTCCATTCTCACAGAGAAGGGTACCGTCTCATGGGTAATTGCTATTCTATGGGAATCAGATACTTTTACTGCCTTGAATCTGCTTGGCACGCGGTCCAATTATTGGGAATCAGTGAACGCCTGGTCAACCATGGTGTGGTTGTCCCCGGTATCTACCAGTAGTCTGTGGGTGTTCCCACAAAAACAGAAGGGATCAGCCAAGTGGGTTACTTTATTGGGAGAGTGACTTGCTTTAAGCACAGGGTTGTCACTATGAACTTGGTAGACGACAAGGTTTCAACTTTGTGTACACTGTAGTTGCAGGGATTCTTTGCAAGGAGGAATTGAGAGTGAAGGTAAAGTGGGGTTGTAGAACCTCTTGTAACTACAACCCCCAGGCATTTCCCTGGTCCTCAATTTGTGCTAGCTGGAGTTCCCCCTTTTGGGGACGTTTGTTCCCATTTTCCTGCTGGCGGGGCTGGCGGCAGCCTACTTGATTGTGGGCGCTGCCAGGTGTTGCACAAGGATAAGGTGGAGCATCATTTGTGCGGCAGAAGCCCATCAAATCCTGATTGTTGGCCTTCACAATGGCCTTGTAACAGTCATTAATAGAGGTGCAACAACCTACAGGGACCCACTTACAGATATGGGACTTGAGCCCATTAACTATTAGGGTCAGAAGCATGGTGTTTCTGTCAGTCACGGCTTCAGGGGCGGCAGCAAGGGCTTGCTGCCAGGCGGCAAGGTATTTGGGGACAGATCCAGTTTGCTTGATTGCTAGAAGAGGAGTTCCCATGACAATGGGAGAGAAGGTTTCACTGTACCGGGATTTGGCAGCATCTCAAAATGCCACCCAGGTAGCATCAAGTTGTTGGCTGGCCCAGTTGGTGAACCACACAGTGGCGGGCCCTGTGAGGCGCCCAGATGCAGTGGCAACCCACATGGGCTCAGGAACCTGACAGATATGGAGGCAGGTCTTGGTGGAGTGAATCTAACTGAGGATGTTGGACCCTTTGACCCCATCCACAAAGGATTCCAGCTGGAGGTTGAGCATGCGCTGTGAAAGATCCAACTGAGGCAGGGTGACGCCAGCGTCACCCTGTCCAAGGCGGAGTCAATTATACACACTTTTAAGAACTAGCTGATCTTGGTAAATAATGTACTCATCAGAGATTGGCAGGAAGGTCTCTTTATGGGGAGTAGCCATACGGCCTGTACTCTGTCCTTTCTTGGGGGGATTTTTCTTTTAGGTAGGTTGTGAGCCTACTGCTGCTACCGCTGTTGTAACTGAACCAATGAGAGTCCAGTATTTGAATTGGGGAAGACAACAGTCCAATAGAAAGGACAAGAATGAATAAAATAAGGTATTGTTTATTATAGAATATTGTGATTAATATTTTATATGGGAAGCCACAAGGCCACAAGGGGGTGGCATAGTGGAGTGTTCCATGTAAGGTTTGAAGCTGAGGATAATTTGTGTGGGGATCAGCATGTCAAATTGGTAGCACTCCTAATTAGGAGGAAGTGTCCACAATTCAACATTACCATCAGATTGGTTCATGTTGTTAGATACGTCAAAGGGCAACTCATTGAGCGCCCCCTGTGTATTGTAAGATATGTTGGCAGGCAAGTCTTGAAACTTGGTTGCAACATTCCCATTTGCAAACATCAATGAAACTGAAAAAACCTAATCAAAACCAACTTTCAAATAGGAACTGAATATCTAAAAACTGAAATTTTTAATGAAGTATTCAAGGCATTGTCAAATAAAGTAGGGGACGCAGTCCTCGTGAACACATTTAAACCTTTATTCATTCTGTTTGCCAAGGCATGGGGGGCTGATACAAGTTGGGCGCCCCCGGAACCCTCTTCAAATTCAACCAAACATCCTACATCAATATATTAGTTCAAGTCTTCAAAAGATTGTGCATGTTCTCCAAAAAATATACCTTGCAAAGGATTCATGTTGCGGTATACCTGGGAATCCTCCTACATTGCATATTAAAAACCAATGTCAAAAAGTTGAAGGATGTACCCATTCACCTCAATATATGCCAATTATCACAGAACGCCAGAAGACACTGCAGGGGTATAGGACAGTCAAGCATGTCCTTTACAACTCCTTTGCATTGGTATTGTTGTATGGGTACTATGTGCCTCCTGAAAAGAACCTATTAATTGATTCACTTACCCGCCTTCCTTTTATTAAACATTTGACAACCACTGGGGTACAGGGCGCCATCCCTCTAGCAATTGCATCCAGGGTTGTCCACCACGTACAGAAGAGTATGTGGGTCCAATTAGATGCTCTAGCCAAAAATTTAATTTCAGGGTATAATTCCCTGGAATGATTGCATCCCCCTTTGCAATTTGCATCCCCCTAAAAAACATCTTCCCTTGCAACTTAAATTTTATTTTTTATTTTTTTACTTTAAATATTAAAATTTTAATATTAACCCTTAAAATTTAAATATTAAAATTTTAATATTAAATATTTCACAATTAAAATAAAAAATTTAAACTTCAATATTAAAATAGAAATACTTAAACTTTAATATATAAATTTTTATATTTAAAAAATATTTAAATTTTATATTTAAACTTTAATAGAAAAATTTTAATATTTTTAATATTTTAATTGTAATATTTTAAGATTGTTTTAAATTTTAATATTTAAATTATAATAGTAATATATCTAAATATATTATAAGACATAAGTTATAGTTGCAAACACGTCAAATAATACAAAATAATTAAAAGTGTTTTTTATTTAAATGCTCTTTGAGTACGGGTTCATTTATTATGTAGATAAACAATGAGAATTGAATTTATCTGCATCATGAGGCCCACTCCACTTATGTTTTAAACAAGTGATTGTTTAGAACTCAAATTACCTCTCCCTTGTAATATGATTTGATACATATATTCAATATGCTTGACCCACATCCTAAGTACTAATTAGTAAGAGATACATGAAAATCATTGGTTTCTGTGTTATGTGATTATAGTGGCACTGAAATAATAAGGATCAAATGATGACCTGCAAGGTCCAATTTGTGGCTTAAATAAAGACAAAGTACCAACAGGGATTCACAGTTGTTTAAATAACATTAATATATTTCTATCATTTTTAATTTATTTATTTGTTAGCGCAAAAGTCAATAATAATATTCAGTGCATTATGATAAAAATATATGACCTCTTACCTAGTATAATTAATTTTACTTACCTTTTCTATTTATTCTTATATGTCTATAATATAATCAAACGTCACATTATTATATATAAATAATAATTTTTGAGTCCTAATAAAAAAATAAAAGAAAAACAAATAAAACCCCAAGAGCCCATTTATCTGATTGGCTTGGAGGCCAGGACTTTGGTGAGGAAGGATTCTAAGTGCTTGTAAAAAGCCACCACCACACCAGGTGGCATTGCAAATTGACTGACCTCAAGGATATTGAAGAGATCTTTGCTGTCCTGTGAAATCCCTGCTTTGACCTTATTCTTGATCCACCCAAAGACCTCCTCAATTGGGTTAAGGAATGGAGTTTATGGGGGGAGGAAGAGGAGTCTCATTGGGCAGTCAGCCAAGCAGTAACTGGCTAAATGGCTATTTTTATTGATGGGCAGAAACTCGGACACAACCAGATCCACTTTGTGGAGCCCAACATTATCCAACACAACAATGTTGGTTGTACTGCAATAATTGATCTGGAGATACTCCTTGACAGCTCAGAGAAAATCGAGAAAAAAGTCCGCTATTGTGGGAACCCTTGATCATTTGGTATTGGTCTAACCTGTAAGGACCCAGAAGCGCTACCATTGAATAGGTCTGGGAACAGACAGCTGCACAATGGGCTACGCCGTCCTTGGACCCCTTCTTGACCCACACATGCCTAGACCTGAGTGAGGAGGAAAATGATGATTCATATATATAGAAGAACTGGACATTTGCAGTCTTCTTTAGGGCCAGATATGTCTTGACATAAATGTGTCAATCCTTGATGGTCTTCTCATTGTTTCTGTTGTACGGCAAAACTCCCAGTACTTTTCAGGAGAAGCCCAAATCAATCATTGCTTTGTAAATAAGGGTTTTAGAAACAGAAAGCCCAACCTCTGTGGCAAGCATTGATTGGACAGCAAGTGAGTCCAGGTGGAAATCCTTGGTAACCCACTGCTTGATTGCCTTGAGATGGGTGGGCTGAAGTAGGCTGGGCTGCCGCTTAGCCTTGGTGGATTCAGCAATTTGCCCGGTGTTGCCATATTTGGTGTTGATGTTGCCAATGTATCTGGCTTTGACATCAAATTGTGACGCAATATCCCAAACTGCCATTCCCCCGTTCAAGCAGTTGAGGAGAGCTTCACACTCACTATCTGTTAACCAACGCCAACCCTTGTCAGTACTGTGGCATCCTGGCTAGCAGGCTCAACACAGGGGATGGGGGCCTTTGTGTAGAAGGTGGGATCACGTTTGGTCACACTGGCGCCGTCAATGGTGGCATAAGACACAGGCACAGATGGCTCAAGAGTGGTGGTCAATGTCTCATACAATGTATCAAAGCTGCAGGGCAGGAAGTAGCAACTCTTGGATCAAGAGTGCGGGGCTGGGTGACAACTGGGTACACGGTGGAGGTGTATTTAACCTCATTATTCCCAATGACCTTTGTATAGGAGACTTTTGTGGCAGGCCTTGAGAGCAACTTCTGTCTTGAATTCAGGCTACTGTTCCTGGCTTGAGATGCAGGAGGTGGTTGGCTGGCGCTGACACCTTGCGAGGCCTGTGTGTTGGTATGACTCCCCTTGTATTGGGTTCTGGGTCTGTTCTTGGACCCTCTGGGACGCCCTCGTGGACAGGCTGCCCCACAGGCTGGTGCAGGAGCTGATTGGGAATGCAATTTTTGGTCCATAAAAATAAAATAAAAATATATATTTTAGATTATATATGTATTTATTTAGATTTTTGGTTTATTTGTGAGTAGTTATTTTCTCTTGATTTAGCCTTGAATAGTAACAGAATTTCTATATCCGTGATTTAAAGTGAATGATATTGTATACTTTCCGGGTTTGGATAATTTTAAAGTTTAATCACTTTTTATGTCTAAACATGGTTATTGAGATTGAATTTTTAGTTTGATTTTAGTCATGGTGGAGCTTCTTTATTTGGGTTGGTGTTTCCTAGTGTGCTTAGTGTACATTAAATTTGGATTCCAGTTCCCGCAATTAATATATGAGTTTACTAGTGGCATTCAAAAGTGATTTGAAATTTTGGTTCATGGATTTGACAATCCTGAAATTTCAAAAAACATAGTAAACTTAATGAAATGGTTGATGGATTTGAACGCTTCAAAATTGATTCCAGTTAATTCATTTTGTCCATTGGAAATATGCAGTTTGACTTGAACTTTACAAAGTGTCTATGAGTTCCTGCATTTTCAAATATTAAAAAAGAACTCAAAAAATTAATTTAATTAAAAAAGGCCATCCCACAAAAGTGATTCAAAATTTGGACCAAGGATTTGACAATCCTGCATTTTTATGTCTAGGTTCTGAAATTACAGTATATCTTCTACTAGGAGCCTTAATACTGACACTAGCACTTAATAACATCCAATAAATTTAATTTGTCACTAAAGGAAGAAAAACCAAATAGGACAGTTAAATAAAATCATCCAACCCTAATAATTAACACACTCCTACTGTAACCAATCAACTTATAGACCAAAAAGAAAATTATTGCCCTTAAAATTTTCCAGGAAATAGTTGAAATTGTAACTGAAAATAACACTTGGTGGAACTAAATTTGCAACTTGATTTGAAAATAAGACTGTTGCCTTCACTTTATTAAACCACAAAAACTATAGTGCCTTATCAAAAAAGCTTCAATATTCACTTACACATAGGATGAATGAGACTGGTCTCATCCATTTATATTGTTTATTGTTGAGTTTAATTCTAAAATCCTGGTACCCAACTGTACTTTATTTTTGGAACCAAAATTAAAGTCTTGGTTGCTAACATATTTCAAAATCCCCAGGTGCACTCATAGAGCCACCTCATTTGAATCTAACACCATACCTTCTTTTGACCCTTTGAAATGACAGTGTGAGATTAGGCTTATTGGCCAAAAATGATCAGGCTAATCATTACATGCAGATCTTATCAGTTACATGTTGTATTATCACTAGATTATTATCTTTCAAGTGTAGCAATTATACGCAGTATAATCTTTAGTTTATTATAATTGATATAGCTATTATACAGCATAAAATTGTTAGTCTACATAGTGTTTATCATCAATTACATGGCGTGTAATTAAAATATCATCAATTTTGTTGCATCCTCTATCTCCCACTGGATATTGAATCATCTCAGCCCCACTTCAGCCTGAGAGGAGCATATTTGCATATCAAACTAATGGAGGTGCAAAAGGCTATGGAATACCAAATTTGCAACAAAATTACACAGAAGATAATTATTGGTTCAATGATGGACTGATTCAAATAATATATGGTGTATAATCCCCAACTCAACCTGTCATATTAATAAGCAGAAGGTGTACTATCTAAAAAAGGATCTCTGATTAAATCCTAAAAGAAAGCCAACATTTCTATTCTCATAGACAGAGAGACAAGGTTTGGAATAGACCTAAGCATCAACCAACTAAAAGGGTGATCTCTTAGTGCCATCAGAGGTTCAAGAAGGCGCAGCCAATTGATAGTTGCCAGTAGGCCAGCTCAAGAAGAGTGTAGGCTGTAGCTGAAGTGCATGTACGTCTGGAGAAGACCAGTAGCAGCACACATGCCAAGGACAGCCAATCAGGATAGGCATAGCCAGAAAGAATAGATCTATTGCAAAGGTAGCCACTGAGAACTGTCTGAAAGGACAAGAATAAAGCTTGTTGTAGTATATATAGATACAGACACTTGAAAGGATGACAACAAGTTCTTAGTTACATATGGATAGATTGCAGCTGCTGGCTAGATTGCAATCCAGTCTTAATAAATGTAATTATCTACAAAGTTCTATTCTATTATAGTCTGTAGTGTTCCTTGTATAGGATAGGTAGAGTATGTTGGTAAGGCTAACATCTCTCTGTAGCTTTTAACAAACAAGCAATAATCAATATTGATTGGCAACCTCCATAATCAACTCATACAGAATGGAACATCCTTCATGTCAACAATTTCAAAAAAAAAATTTGCTTTATCTTTTATAATTCCAATTAAAAGCTCAAAATAAAAATCAAACATTGCTTCTATTATCAGTGTCAATTATGTAATCAAGAAAAAAATAATCTTTAATATTAAAAATAAGAAAAATGTTTTTTGAATTGTTGACATGGAGGATGTTACATTCTGTATGAGTTAATTCTGGAGGTTGCTGATTGATCAACAGACAGTATCACATTTTTCTTTATAGTTAGTGATGCAATTATATCAATATAATCATAATTTTTATATAAAAATACTGCTGATCCCTATCTGGACCATTTTCAAATGTACCATTCCCTTGTGAATCAATAGCATTTCCCCACTGTATAAGTATATTTGCTCTTTTTATAAAGATAATCTTATCCAAAACCATTTTTCTTCCCTCTTTTACCTTTGTCTTCATTAACTCTAAGTGCTAAAGTTTAGCTAGCTCAATCACATCATTATGTTACAAATTTAAGAAAATTTCTCAACAGAGAACTTTTAATTCCTAAAAGTATGGAATATTTACTGTTTCTCAAATTGTGATCAAGCAAGATATTTATAGCAAAAAAGCGGATACTAATCCACATGGTTCTATCCTCATTAATTTTAACAAAGGGAGAGTCATGTAGACATTTAATCATAAATATTTATATTTTTGTTTAAAGCTTTACAAAAACGTAAAGGGCTTTAAAAATAAATTTGATCTTATTAATACAAGTGTAAGCTCTAGTCCTTTGATTTTTTAGTTTTAATAACAATTTTACTTATTAGTTAAACCTTTAAAAGCATACATTGATGTTGAAGGTGAATATGGTTAGTATACAGAGCTCAAGGCAAGGTAGAAAAATGAAGCCATTAGTAAACCACTCACAGCATTGTCCTTAGTACAGAAAAGAGCTGCATAAGCAGGCTACAAAATAAACGGCAACAGCGCCCATGTTGAAAATAATAATGTCAACAGTGACCATGTTGACACGTTGTTGACATGGTCACTGTTGACTCAAAACTCTAAATATCTTATGTTTTTTGCTATTCATGCTAGCTTAATTCTTTTTTAAATCATGCAGGGGTGTGAACCCAGAAAACACAACAAAATTGTGGCCATTTTGACATAATTTGATATTAAGCTTAATTAAAAACTTGATTTAACCAGATTTTTCTTTTACGTTTACCAATATAAATTAGTTTATTTTTTATTTGTTTTCACAATGTAAAAGTGTCAATGTCAACACTTTTTAAGCCAAACTTATTTTTAATACTAAAACTGAAACATCTACAGTAAAAAATTAAGTACACATTTAAAAAATATTTTTTATTAAATTAGTATATAGAAAAAGACAGTGTGCATACAGTTGATTGTTAAAATGTTCCTCTTATAAATATATATGTGGCACTTATTCTGGCTTTAATATATTAAGTGAATTGGTGGTTAACGGCAATTCAATAATTTAAGCATGATTTACTATGTAAGTTACTATAGAATTTATTATTAAAAATAATGTTGACACTCAGAAATGTTGTTTATTTTCTTGTGATCATCCGCCAGGTGGAGTTAAGCAAATTAGAGTGGCGCAATTAAGCTTAAATTAATATGTCACCTCATATAAAGAATGTTGTAAGTGACGTTGTCAACACTTTACCCTTTTTATTATCTTAACCAACGTGTTAATTTCAAAACAGCAGGCTCAACCCACCAGCAAGGTTCCAAGTAAGCGGGTTTGTGACCTGCAACCAATTATCCATTCACTTGAAGCCAAGCTAGGAAGGCAAATCAAATTACCAAATATGATAACACAAATAGCAGCTGATCCTTTCTGGTAGGTAACTTTTTTTGGCGCTTGACTCATTACAAGGATCAAGCCACCCCCCTTCAATATCCCACAGTTTGATCTACGCAATCATGTTCCTGTTATCCACAATTCACAATGACTATATAATACCTATCTCTCAATAAAGATTATTATCTAGTTTCCAATATTTTTCCCCTTGTAATTCTGCTAAAACAGCACAGTTACAACATTGGTAGCAGAAGTAGGTTTTCATCCTAATTTACCCCCCAAAATTCTGCCTGTTGCCTGTACCTGCTGCAGTCAACAAATCCTCAATAAAATCATGTCTGGCCTCCTGCTAGACTGGACTCCGTACAGCCTTGGTACTGAAATACCCAATGGCTTTGTCTTGTACCAAAACACGGTGATCCCAGTCTCCGCCTTTAACGCCATGTCTGCACAAGGGTTCTTCCAAGCCTCCCCCCTATACCTTGTTCAACTGACAAAAGTACCATACCTGCTTTGTAGCGCAAAGACTTCAAAGCGCTGCTCTGGAACCTTTTGCTGGAGTCAACAACAACGCCACGGCATGGATCCAGTCTGCCCAAAGCAAGCTGGCCCAAATGGAGTTCCCGCAACAATTTTGAATTGCAGAAATCTCCATCTGATTGATTCACAACGCTGGCACCTGGTGCAACAAGTGGCATGAAGAACACACCAAGAAGAATTGAGACACCTTCAAGCAAGACTTCTTGGCAAGATTTTTGCTGAAGGACACTGCAATTATGATCATCCAACAAGTGAAGAACTTGACCCAGACTGGTACAGTGAAGGAGCTCATCTGTGCCTAGGAGGAACTCCACCTACGTGCCCCCTCAGATATGGCTTTTGACACTCCAGTCACCCACCTCATGTACTACAACACACTCAAGTTTCATGTGGCAAGACACGTAAACCTGTATCAAATAACCAACTTGCAAAGTCTGTATTGCAAGGCAGAAAAAGCATAACAAACGTACAACACTCTCCACAAGGCGCAAACTGGAAAGAGAGAGCATCCCAAGGACTCTCACAAAGCTGGGCGTTCCAGCCAACCACCCCCTGGAAACAACAACAGCAGTACAAACCACAAACCTGTGGTTTCATATGGACACGGGAACAACAACCAATCAAACCAAACCCATTTCTGTATCACTGCCACTCAAGATAACCAAGACAAGGAAAAGGCCCAGGGAGAGCACTAAGCAATCCAAGCTCTCCCTGCACAATTCCTGACTTTCCCAGCAATGAATACCAAACCAAGGACGTGGATCAATGCCCAATGATCCAAGTACCCTTGGGAGACTCAGTGCTGTAAACCATTGCTAGACACCCAAATAAACTGATGTCTTACCATTTCCGCTTTTGCAGTTATACAGCTCAGCACTCCTGGACTCGGGGGCAGATCAAACCCTGGTCAACAGCAGCTTTGTATATAAGTTCAAGCTAGCCACTAATTCTTTACATATTAAAAACATGGTCTTAGCTGACAAACATCACATTGCTGTGACACGGGAAACTGCCCCCTTCTCTGTTATGCTGGAGAACCTACACTCCACTATTCAAGGCCCTGTCATTGACTTTCCCAAGTTTGACATTGTCCTGGGAATAGACTGGCTGTGAAAGAACAATCCCCATGTAGATTGAGCAACCTCTGTACTGACCATCAAACGTGAAGGTGTCAATCACCAGATCTACCCTGACTCAGTAGACCAACTCCTACGGGACCATGTCTTTGTACGTATCATGGAGACCCTGGACAAAAAAGAGAACCTCAAGGCAATCAACTGGGACTCTTGCCAGTACAAGATCATACATTTCAAAGATCACCAGGACACCACTACACCTCAATATTGTGAAATTGTGGAACGTCACCCAGAAATCTTTAAGGAAGTGTTACCTGGGCTACCCCCTGAGAAGCACATCCAACACTCAATCTAACTCAAGGGGGCTGTACCCAAGGCACTTCCCATCTATCAACTGACCCCAAACAAAGACAACGCCCTGCGCGCCTATCTCAAGGAGGCACTGGAAAAAGGACTTATCTGCCCCTCACAGTCTCCCTTTGGGGCCGCTGTATTTTTTGTGGCTAAAAAGAACAGTACTTTACGCCTGGTCACATATTACTGAGCCCTAAATGAAGTTATCATCAAGAATTGTTACCCACTACCACTCATTGATGACCTCTTTGACACCTTGGGAGGAGCCACTGTCTTCTCCAAAATTGATCTGACTTCAGGCTATAACCAGATCCTTAGCAAGAAGGAAGACATCCCCAAAACAGCCTTCTGCACTAAATACAGTTTGTACAAGTGTGTGGTACTCAACTTTGGCATGACAAACGCCCCTTCCACCTTTGTGACCTTCATGAACAAAGTGTTTAACCCCCACATTGGCAAGCATGCCTTGGTATACCTGGACAACATCATTGTCTACAGCCCCTTGGTAGAACAACATCATAAAGACCTGGAGGCAGCCTTTGCCACCCTAGTGCAACACAAGCTGCTAGTCAAACCCTCCAAGCGCCAGTTCTATTGCAAGCAGCTGCCTTTCTTAGGACACATAGTGTTAAAGGATGGCATTAAACCTGACAGCCAGAAGATCCAGGCCATTTTCAAAATGCCACAGCCCAAAGACAAGTCAGAACTCTGCATCTTCCTGGGGATGATTGTCTTTGTACAATAATTCATACCCAACTGCGGCGTCCTGACTGCACCTCTGTTGGCCATAACTGGCGCCAAATCCAAATTTGTATGGACCCCCAATGTGACCTTTGCTTCAGACGTCTTAAAGAGAAACTCACAACGGCACCCATCCTTCAATACCCCAAACGCAATGTAGAGTACCAAATGGAGACAGATGCCTCTGACACATCCATTGGAGGAGTACTACAAATCAAGAACAGTGATGGTGACTTCCTACCTGTAGCCTATGAATCCTGCAAACTGACAGACAGTGAATGTTGATACCCCATACACAACAAAGAATTGTTGGCAATTGTACACTGCCTAGTCAAGTGGGGTTGCTATCTGGAGCAGCAAGAAGAATTCACAGCCCTGACAGACCACAAGTCACTCATCTACTTCAAGACCCAAGCAAACTTATCCCACTGTCAGGCCTGCTGAAAGGAGCTTCTGGAGAGGTTCAACATGCTCATACAATATAAGCCTGGCCCAGAGCTTGCCATATCAGACGCACTGTCACGCCTATACGTCAGAGCAACAAGAGGAGAAAATGGGATTGACCCAGACTGGCCTCTCCTAGTGCTGCAAACAAAGGACAAAGGTTTCCCCCCTGTTACTACAGACATAACAAAGGAAACTGTCATTTAGAACAAGCACTCATTTGCTGACGTACATAGAACCCTACACCAAAAAATGTCCAACGGAGCAACCATCCCGTACATTCCCACACATCAGTGAGTCAACACAATCTTACGCTATCACAGGGACCTGGGCCATACAAAAAGCTTTAACCTTTACAAATTTCTAAAACACAAAGCCTGGTGGCTGACCTTATATTGGGACGTTCAGGAAGTCTTAGACCAGTGCAAATTATGTGAGAAATTTGCAAAGAGCAAGACCCCCCAAAAAAAAATCAGTATTGCCCATTTGTATGCAACTACTATTCAAGGTGTGGGCCCTAGATATTGTGGGCCCTATGCCCAGGAAGCATAACGTCAAGAAATATATCATTACTGCAATAGACTTTGCCACTTGATGGCCAGTGACACAAGCCGTTAAAACACATACAGGCAATGACGTATGACGCTTCATAGGAAAATAAATCATCAGCAAGTTTAGAAAGCCATAACTCCTGATAACCAACGGAGGCAAAGAATTGACATCTGAAAATACCAATGTATACCTTGCCAAGAATGGGGTCCAACACACGGTGACAACACCTTACCATCCTCAGGCCAATGGACGCGTGGAGCAGCTAAATGGCAGCCTTGTGCAAGCCTTGGCCAAACTCACTGCCAGGAGACCTGAGGACTGGTACAAGCAGCTACCAACTGCATTACTTGTATTCTGGACCCGTGTGAAAAGATCCACTGGCAAAATCCCCTTTGAGCTAGTTTATGGAACACAGCCCAATATTATTCAGGCGCTGTTGGGGCCAAAGCTGGAGATGCCAAACAAAGTTCCTCCCTGCTCAGATTCCCAGGTTGTACAAGCCAATAGCAACCAACCAGAAAGAGAAGAAAAGTGTCTACAAAAGACCTTCATCCTCATCAAAGACAGACATGAGGTCAGCAACAAGGTCTGGGTCATGAATACCAACAAGAGCAAACTACAGCCAGAAAAGATTGGCCCTGCCATTATCCTGAAGGTAAACAAAAACAAAACTTACCTTGTGCAAGGACTCAGAAAACGTAAACAGGACAAATTCCTCCACCATGATTGCCTCAGGCCTTGCAAGGCAAGAGAAAAGCAACAAGAGAATGTGTTATCTGCCACCAAACAGTAGCTGGTCCAGTATGGCGCCCAGGCTCCCAAAGACCTCCCTGACAACCTACCCCCAGAGGAGGCTGACCTTCAGCCAGGGGGGTGTCAAAACAGCAGGCTTGACCCGCCAGCAAGGTTCTGAGTAAGCAGATTTGTGACCTGTAACCCAATTATCCATTCACCAGAAGCCAAGTTAGGAAGGCAACTCAAATTACCAAAAGCAACAATATGAATAATAGCTGATCCTTCCCAGTGGATGACTTGTGTCGTAAATTGTGCTATTAATGCTGTTTTGATATGGCCTTCAAATAATGATAATTGTAAAGATTTGACTGGTTTTGCTTTCAAGTTCAGGAATTCCTTGCCTTCCGTAAATGGGTCTGTGCCCATTTTCACCCATTCTGGAGTACCATACCTTCACTTTGTGATCCTGGTATGATCTCATTCCAATGTGATCCCCTTGGCCACTCTGTCTATCTAATGAGTGATTACCGTCCCTTGTCTACTATTTAAGTAGAATTATTTCTCCTAATAAAGACAAGTTTATCCACATTTGTGTTGGCTTTTATAATCTTCAAGCTTTTCCTGTCCTTTCTGCCAAAAGGAAGTCCTCTCTTTTCATATTCCAGGAAATTAAGGTATGTGCCCTTAATCTTGCCCTGAAGGCTAACCCAAGGCTAGCTTTGAATCTCAAATCTTTTGTTATAAAGATTTCCAGCCGTGTCCTCTTGGATGTTGTCCCCAAGAGCCAAACACAACAAAATGGTGCTCACTACAGGGGCTGCAAGCCCCTTGGTTACCCTGTTCCCGTGTGCATTCTCTGGTCCTTCTCCTTTTGTTTCTGAAGTACCCAAGAAACCTAAAGTTTCTGGTCCCCCTCTAGAAGAAGATATCACTAATGCCCCCTCCACTCCTATGATAATGGTGCTGTCTCCTGGGCCCGCTTGGGCCCCCCTTCCAGCTTTCTCAATCAATTACAAGCAAGCTTGTGTTGCTGCCTGCTCTCTCCTCCACACAGGCTCTATGGCAATGCACACTATCCCTGGCCTCCGTCCTGGGTATGCTTATGAAGACTTATATTCCTTCCTGTTGGATTTTGGTCTCCCCCTGCGCTGATGGAATCAATGGAAACAATTGGCGTGTTAGTTAACCAGTTTATTCAACCTGCGCTGGTCCATCATTAATTGATGTTGGGGTCTCAGAAACAACTCTTGACTGCTGTGGCCACTGCGTTTTCTAAAAATCATTCTCAGAATATGGCCTATCAAGAGTGGTCTCATAGTCTGTTTTCTTGCATTTCAGATAATCAATGTGACTTGCTAGATTCACAAAAATATCTGACCTTGTCTTTAAACTCCCTCTGCTCCTTGCTCCCTGGGTATATTAAGGACCAACTTTGTGAACTGGATGATCACCAAGCTACGTGGTGCAGCCAGATCAAGTCAACTCTCCTAAAGTACCAACAGGATTTTGAGACCCTAGTTGCTGAACTTAACCAGTTTCAAGAGCATGATAATTCACAGATTGAGTTGGTTGAGACCCACATCAACACTTGGGGCCAGCATCTGCGTGTACAGTACGGCTTGGACAAGGCCGCTTTGGGGAGCACTCTGAGTCAAGTTTAGAACTATGTTGACAATAGGGTGGCCTCCATCAAAGTGACTCTGCCAACTCCTCCAATTGAGACCTCGTCTGCTTTTGAGGCTAGAGTATGGGAAGCTATAACTGAACTCAAAGCTACCACTCAATGTCAAGCTTCTGTTCCCCCTCCCCTGCCTGCCAAACCTACACCTGATCCTTGCATTGCCATGCTAACTGACCAATTGGCTACTTTGCAAGGCAAGATTGAGTATTTAAAACAACGTCTCTATGACCCTGATGATTTGTCCTCTGAGTCTGATGACAAAGGAGAGACCAAAATCTCTGATACTCCTACCCATCTTGACCATGGATGTTGCCCTGGATTGGAAGGCCAACCCCAGTTTCAACTGTGCTCTTGCCTTAGATCACTTAGCGGCAGTGACTAATGATGTGGCAGATTGACAGAATGCTCTAGAACGCAAGGTAAAAACCCTCTCCTGTCTTTCAGGGACAATAAATGGACAAGTTACCCCTCTGGTTGCTCAAACAACTTCTCTGACTACTTGTGTCAATGGGGTTGTTGGCACATTGGCAGTACAACAGGCTAAGATTGATGAAGTTAGAGCTGCTGCCGCTACCGCCCAAGATATCAGTGGACAAAATAGCTCTACACTAGACACCCTAGAAGAGAGCCTTTGACTTCTCTGGGCTAGACAACCTGCTGCTGAATCCAAGTTTGAGGGCAATCCTCACATCAATGTTCTCAACCCTTGTTAACAGCCAGTCCACTTCCTCGTCCATTGACCCAAACTACAAGCCAACCTTCAAGCAGATATTTGACCCTAAACCCTCTATCATTGCTGCCTTTTTAACAATCTACAAGACTGCAATGTGTAGGGCTACTGACAAACTCAAAAAGGAACATATACTTACCTGCTTGCACCCTAGGTGCCAAGAAGTAGTGGTCCCTGAACTCTCTTCCATTGTTACTTGGGAAGACATGAAGAGCCTCCTGATTGAGGAGTTTGGAGGAGATATCAGCTTGGAAGTCAAGAAAGATGCATTTATGCACAATGCCTTTAAACCCAAGGAAACCTTGGCTGAGTTTGCAAATTGCTTCTATATTGAAGGTCAACAGTTAATCACCAGTTGACAGTTAACTCCTCAGGAAGCGTACACAGCTTGTTCAAATGCTCTGAAGGTGAACCAGCTTCTATGCCTACACTTTAAGGCGCACAAAGCTTTGCTCACTTCCATGAAGAGTATTAAGAGGCTCTTACAGGACATGCATCTGACCCATGGAGGTACTGTGGTGCGTGAGAATAAAGCCATTAATGCTGGGACCACCTCTTGCACACTGCACATTATGAATCTGGGTTCAAGTGAACAGACTAAGAGGCAAGGCTGTCATAACTGCAGCCAAATAGGACATCACTCACGTACCTGCACTAACCCGCGGGTAGAAGGTTGTGATCCTAAAGAACAGGCGGGAAAAGAGATATCAGCTTAGAGGTAGAGACGCTCTCTGCTGACCAATCTCCCCTGTCTCCTCCTAATCCTCCTTCTGACAAAGAAGCTCCTTTGTCTTCTGGCCCTACTATTCTTCACCTATTCCACAATCTCTCCAGTGATTCTGAACCTGAAGATTCTGATAGTGAAGAATCTGATGGCTATGGCTACTCCATTCTGGCTGTTCCAGAAACTGTGTCTGTCCTGTATAAGCTTCACTCTGGGAAGACTACCACCACTTCCCTAGCACTTGCTAATGAAGCCAAAGTCATGGTGGCTCGCCCTTATTTAGCCCAGGACCATTGACCTCCTGTCTTGGTTGACTCTTCTGAAGAAGCCGCCAAGCTAGTCAAAGCCCTCTTCCAAAAAGTGACTGTATCTCTCCCCCTGCAGACTGTGTATAAGGAGATTCCTGCCTTAAGAGGCATGCTAGATAAATGGAAAAAAGATTTAGAGTCTGTGCAAGATGTGTTGGTTGTCTTGCCCCCCTTTGGGAAAGATACAACCCGTGTGGAAGTATCAATCCAAAAGGTCAAAATCAAAGCCATCCTAGACACAGGTTCTCCAGTCAACGTAGTATCTTCCAAGCTAATGGAGAAGCTTAAACTGGCTCCTGACCTCAACTACACTCAATTGTATGGCACAGCTGGCATGGCACAAACTTGGGCCATTGGTGCCTACTCTGCTCTACCCATGAGGTTTGGGAAACACCTCATTGCGGCCCAAGATGTCGTCCTTGAGAACAAAAGCTACAACCTCTTGGTTGGTACACAATTCCTCTGTGAGTATAAAGGGATTGTAAACCTGCAAATGGATACCTTTTGCTCTTAGGATATGAGGTCCTGTTGATTTTTGAGGAACCCTCATGACTCCCAGGAAAAAGTCTCAAGACTTGTGTGCTTGAATACCCCACGGGTATCTTCTCCCTCAAGTATAGGACTCACTCCTCCAACATGTGCACCCCTCCTCCTTCCTGTCCTTCAGAGGAGGGTATACCTCTTCTTGCCCCAACAGCTATTACCATTTGTTCCGGCTCCCAAGTGGTAATTGACTCTCAGATTTCCTATGGACTGCCTGAAAAGTTGTTCCTGGAAATTTATTCTCCTGAATTCCTAAGCCGTAGAGAGCCCCGCCTGTGTCCTGGAATCCTAGATCAAACTCACAAAGAACCTGTATAACTGCTGCTTGCTAACTTGACAGCCCTGCCCATGCAGGTGACTTGGGGCCAGGTTGTAGGGCATGGTTGTATCTTGGGAGTAGAGCAAAGGGCATCCCTCTACCCTTATGGAACCTTCAGTGACTTCAACTTACCTGAAGATGACCCCCAGGTTCTCTCTTCATTCACCAAGGGCGACTTCCCTCAATTATCCCCCATTCAGCAAAAGGATGTGTTGCTCCTGCTTGATCAGTTTAGCGACATCTTTGCCTCTGGACCCACGGACTATGGCCTAGCTAAAGGGGTCATCCATCAGATTGATATTGGTGATGTGCCTCCTTTTTGTGCCAAGTCATATTGCCGTAGTAGGGTAGAGGATGCCCAGGTATTGAAGGAGCTTAAAAAACTCCTAGATGCTGGACTCTTGGCTCCCTCTCAAAGTCTGTGGGCCTATCCTTTATTGATCCTCAAGAAAAAGGATGGGGGACATTGCATTGTAATGGACTACTGCCACCTGAACTTGCTCACTAAAAAAGACTCGTACCCCTTGCCCAGAATTGATGATGCTCTTAGACAGCTTGGTGGTTCCAAGTTCTTCTCAGCCATGGATCTAGCTTCTGGATACTGACAAGTCAACTTATCCCCAGAAGACTGAGAGAAAGCTGCACTCATTACCTCTAAAGGGCTCTATGAATCTACTTGGATGCCCCAAGGACTTTGTAATTCCCCGGCTACATTTCAAAGGGCTATGGATTCCATCCTATGAGATCTAAAGCTCTCTTGTGTCCCCGTGTACCTTGATGACATCACCATGTTCAGGGCTACTTTTACCAACCACTTGGAGCATATCAAGGCTATTTTCATCAAAATTTGTGAGGCTGGCTTGAAACTCAAACCCTCCAAGTGCTCCTTCTTTAAAGAGCAACTCAAATTCCTTGGTCCTGAGGTCACCCAAACTGGAATCTGCCCCATGAATAATAAGGTGGAAGCCATTGACAAGATGCTACCTCCCACAAATCTTTAAGAGGTCCAAGTATTCCTTATTATGATGGGTTACTATTGACAGTTAATAACCAACTTTGCCAAGTTAAGTGAACCCCTTGTCCAACTTCTCTGAAATGTCCCCTTTGAGTGGACTGACAGTCAGCAACAAGCATTTGAAGCATTGAAGGCCAAGCTCAAGGAGGCCCCTATCCTAGTGTACCCTGATTATGATAAAGATTTTATCTTGTATATTGATGAAAGCGGGGTAGCTGTGGGTGCCATCCTGGCATAAATTGACAATGAAGGTGTAGATTGACCTGTTTCCTACTCTTTTTGGGTCCGCAATAAACACAAGAAGAACTACAGTGTCACTGAAAAGGAATGCCTGGAGGTGCTGCATGCTGTAAAGCAATTCAGGCACTACATTTATGGGACCCACTTCACTGTGGTCACATATTAATCCTCCTTCAAATGGCTGCAAAAACTAAAAGAACCTGAAGGTTGACTAGCACGTTGGGCTCTGCGCCTGCAAGGATACAATTTCACCGTGGTACATTGTCCTTGGGCCCAACATCAGAACGCCAATGGCTTGTCACAAATTCCAATCCTAGCCATCCACCCCGCTGACGCTGATTGACTATACAAACTAATAGGGTATCTGACTCTTGGACTACTGAGCCAGAAGACATTTGACTGGCGCTACAAACCCTATCCAAAGATACTCGGATTTGAGATAGACAGCTCTTAAAAAAGTCCACAATGCCTACCTACCCTATGTTTGCCCTAGCATGTGAATTGTCAAGGATCCAACCTGTGGGGTGTTCCTGAGAACTTGTGGGCTGTCTGCCCGCGGGCCCAGCAGGGAGAGCCCACCACAAGATTGGGGCTAACTTTACAATATAAGATAACAATTTTCCAAGGACTGCCCAAGGGGCAACAGCGCCCATGTTGACACTAAAAAAGTTGACAGTGGCCATGTCTACACTTTTAATGTTGACACTATAGTAAAGTGACGACCCGGTTTTACTTAATGTTGTTTCCTGGATGTTGACACTTTTTTAATTAACGGCACACTTTACCCTCAACATTTTTAATATAAAAAATTATTTTAAAATACTTTATTATACTAAAGTGACCCCAGAGAGTTCAAAAATGCAATAAAAATTACCATAAGTAATAAGAATAAGGAGATATAAGCAACTATTTTTCAGTTTACTATGTAAATTACACTCTTTATCTTAAAATTATTTTTTATTCCCATAAAGATTAAAATTCCAATAAACCAAAAATAAAGATATTTTATATATCATAATAACCACAAAATATAAGAAAATTCTAATTTTAATTTATTATACTTTATATAAGCATAACTGAAATTATCTCATGGCTTAAAGATAAATTAACAAAATATAAGATATTTCTTACAAAACCACATTAAAACTAAACATAAAGCTTATCATTTATATCTAAAAAGATTAGTACTATCCAAAAAAATTAAAAAATTAAAAGTTTAAAAGTAAAAAATATATAGGCAAAGCAAAGCAAGGTTTATTGTGCTAATTAAAGCCATCAGCAAGAGCAGTGGCAACATCTTCCAGGTACTTCTTGATCTCCGACACCTTGTACTTTTTCTTCACCACCTTTTGAACGTCCTCCTGGTAGTCCTGCTCCTTGGACTTTTGCTTCTCAGGGTCCACCTGGTTGGCCAGGTTGCAAAACTTGGAGACAGTTCTTGCTTTCTCCTCCTGCAACTTAGATAAGAACTTGTTGTATTTGGGGTTGGACCCAAACTTCACTTTCAGGTGCTTGTGCCAAACCTCAAGGCTAGAGGTGGTCTTCATCTCCCCCTTTAGGCAGGCGCTCAAGCAATTCCAAGGGGCAGTGACCCCGCTCTTTCCTCTCTGGGAAGTCACTTTCTTGCCCACCCATTGGCGCTCAAAGTAATCCAAGTAATCTTTGAAGATGGTGGAGTGCTTCTTGATGTAAGCGTCCTCCAGGAGGGCCTCAAAGCCAATCCCAGTATGCTCTGGGCACACAAAAGCAAAGGCAGCAAACTGGGTGACAGCAAAGCGGCACTTCCCCTTACCATTGTTAAGATACTTCTTGAAAAGGTCCTTCTCACTCTTTAGATTATTGACAAGGGCCTGCCAAAAATGGAAGAAGCAGCCCTGGACTTCTCCATCAAAGTTAGCCTCAAAGGCTCTGAACTGAGCTTGCTCAAAGTCCATTATGATAACTTTTGGCCCAAGTGAGCGTGCATGAGCTAGCTGCTCAGCAGCTAAGGTTGCCTCATCCTTCTCAGCGGAGGAGGGATTGGTCCTTGTGATGTGGGTGGGAGGGGGAGCTGGTTGGTGGGAAGGGAGCTCAAAGCATCACGAACAATCTTGAAAGCTCTGACATAGACCTCTGTCTTGGCACCAGGAAGGAGAAAAAATACAAGAGGGATGACTTGGTCATTGAACTTCCCATGCAGGACCCAAAGCTGCTTGAAGAGAGGGGGGCAAGTAGCAAATGTGCTGTCACACAGCCAGGTGGTAGCAGTGTTGAGCTGCTCCAGGTTTTGGGTTGTGGTGTAGGCTATAATCTTATCCTCCACTTCCTGCCCATTGTCATGGAGCAGGAACATCTCACCATCCTCTGTCTTCTTGAGGGCATCAGTGAGGACCAGGTCCTTGATGTTGGTGGCACTCTTGGCCAGGGGGTTTGAGGCTTGATGCCTATCACTCACAAACTTGACCAACTGGGTGTGAGTAGGGACCCTCTTGAGGTTGGTAGGGGTCAGGTACTTGCAAGCAAGCACAGCCAGCTGGGTGACAGAAAGGTCTTTGGAAGTGGGCATAATCTGCACCAGATACCACTTCAGGAGGCAGGAGATGGTAATGTTGGGCATGATGCAGGTATACTTGCCCTTTATGGTTTAGACCAGGTCCCAGCGCTCAGTGTTGAGCTGCACTGGGCAGGAGCGGTCCTCTCAGGTATAGTGCCAGCTCTTGAAGCCCCAGTTGGCATTATTGCAGCTGAAGGTATAACCGTTGACCACCATGACAGGCCCTCCTTTGACACTCATGATGGGAAAAACTTGGGTAGGGTGGAAGAAACCTTAAACTTCCCGTCAACATTGCAGATGTTGTGGGCCAACAGAGGGTCCCAGGGGCCAGCAGGAGCATGGCGGGAGCCAGGGAAGTAATCAGGGTGGGACTTTTTATCATCCCCAGATGAGCTTGAAGGGGGAGAGTTTGGTGGTGGGGGGAAGCAGAAGGGGCTTATTGTGGTGCTCCTCATGTGCAGGAGACTTATCCTTGGGTGAGGACTTTTGGGCTGAGCGCTTCTTCTTGGTTGGCTCCTTGTCAGAAGCCAAGTTGTAAAAACTGTGCTCTGTAAGAGAGCCATCAGTTTCCTCTCCCCCAGTGGAATGAGCAGGGCTCTTCTCAGGAGAGGGCTCAGGGAAGGGCTTGGGGGATGGTTTAGAGGTGGCCTCCTTTGAAGAGACAGGCTTCTTCTTGATGGCTTTGGTGGGCTTTGAAGGATGCTTGGTTCCTTTGGGCTGTTTGGAAGTGTTCTTGTCCTAAAATAATAAGTAAAATGGTTTAAAATAAAGCAAAGTATGTAAAAAAACAAACAAAACAACTTAAAAAGCATAATATAAAAAAAGTAAATCTTAGATGGTTTTTCTTGGCATTTAAATGTTAAAAATTATTTGTATAGTTTTTATTTTATTAAAGTTTTAAATACAAAAATTAAAAGTTAAGAGAAATATGCAAAAGTATTATATTTAGATATAGATTTTATTTTAAAAATTAAAAAATATGAAAGAACAAAGTCAAAAATACAACATATCAAAAAATGAGAAGTTTTTATTATATAAAACATAAAGGTTTATATGTGAGAAGTGAAAAGCGCCAACATTATGATTGACAATTAGTAAAAAAAAGCTGAATTCTCACTGTTGATTACAAAAATTGTAGACATTATTTTTGACAACATTCTCACTGTTGACATTATTTTGAAATTTTAATATGAAAAAACATAGTACGCTTAATTAAATTTATGTGGGCTAGCAAAAAATTAACTGTTTCCTGTGTATTTTTGTTCATATATAAAAATAAATAAAAACATAAAAATAAGTTTAAAAAGTATCAAGGTTCTTTATTTCTTTATTAAAAATTATATTTGGGTAGTGGCAATATGATATTTTACCATTGCGCTTAAGTAAAGTTGTTAATAAGTTGTTGGTAGATATTGAAAAGGGTAAAGTGTCGTCAATGTCACTTACAACATTCTTTATATGAGGTGGCATATTAATCTAGGCTTAATTGTGCCACTCTAATTTGCTTAACTCCACCCCGGGGGGTGATCACAAGCAAATAAACAGCATTTACGAGAGTTGACATTATTTTTAATAATAAATTCTATAGTAACTTACATAGTAAGTCACGCTTAAATTATTAGATCACCGTTAGCATCCAATCCACTTAATATATTAAAGCCGTAATAAGTGCCACATAAATCTATATAACATGAACATTCCAACAATCAAATATATGTGCACTGTGTTTTCAATATAATAATTCAATAAAAAATATTTTTAAATGTGCACTTTTTCTTTTTACTGTAGATGCTTCAGTTTTGTTATTAAAAATAAGTTTGGCTTAAAAATTGTCAACATTGACACTTTTACGTCGTGAAATCAAATAAAAAAACTAATTTTTATTAGTAAACGTAAAGGAAAAATCAGGTTAAATTGAGTTTTTTATTAAGCTTAATATTAAATTATGTCAAGATGGCCACAATTTTGTTGTGTTTTCTGGGTTTGCACCCCTGAACGCTTTAAAAAGAATTAAGCTAGCGCAACTAGCAAAAAGCATAGGAGATTTAGAGTTTCAAGTCAACAGTGGCCATGTTGACAAAGTGTCAACATGGCCACTGTCAACATTTGTAGTGTCAACATGGGCGCTGTTGCCCCCAAGGTCTGCTTACAGGCACTGTAGAATCAATCAATCCGGTGAGGGTGATATACATCACCCCAAATATCTGAGTGGAAGTGGATTCATTAGTGGCAACGGATTCTTGCGGGTGGTCGGGCCGTGGGGTGAGGGGTGTGTCATTGGAACCAAATATGCAGGCAGGAAATTATACTTGTCTTGGAATAGCAGAGGGGGCTGGATGATTTTGATGCCTTCTCTGTAAAGGACTTCTGTCTCTCTAGTTCTAGCTTTGGAGTCATGGATGAGGACTTCCTCCAGAGTAAACTCTGAATACGCCGGGTTGGGTGGGTACTCAGTAAAATGTACTGGGCCAAAGGAAGCTCCTGGTGGACGGTAAAGTTTGGGCAGCTGGTCCGCAGTTTCTTGGGGTAGGTGAGCACGGGGTGCAGAGCCGCAAGGAGTAGACTGTAGATGAAGTAAAACTAATAACAATTATGGTATGATCTGGTTGAACCAAAGGTTCATGTCACTTTATTGCAAGGATGGCAATGGGCATTTTCCTGGCAGCCCAGGGTATAAGTATGCCCATCTGTCATGATAAAACTTTCACAAATTCTGTCGGCCTGGGTTTTCCTAATTACCAGGTCTTCCCAGTCTTTGTTGGCATCAATTGCAGGGGTTATTTCATTGGCTGGTTCAAACTGAGAATGCTCAGATTCCCTAGTCAGGTTGTGGGATTGGTTGCCTCTGGGTGGCCTGTGTTCTATGGGAAAATTCTCTGTTTCCTCTTCTGTGTGGGCCCAAGTTATTTCAGAATCTGTGGCTGGACCTGCCTGGTGATTGGCTGTTTTATCAGGAACCTTTAGTGTGGAGAGTATTGGCGTAGGTACATTTGGTTCATCAAGCTTAAAAGGATTTTCTGAAGTCAAATCCTGTTCTGATTTGAGCCCAAAAAACTGCGGGCGGCCAGGCAGCTGGCCCTGCGGGCTGGCGGCCTGCAAGATGCCGGGGTTTGAGTTTCATAGTTGAGGCTTTTTGATAAGTATAGTTGATAGGAGTTTGTCACTTGTGACATGAATAGCCATTATTCTCCAAGCTCACATTGATACTGGACATGGAGGTATATCCAAAACCTATGACTGGCTATGCAAGAACTTCTACTGGGAAAACATGTGCCTTCTGATCCCTGATGTCCTTGCCGACTGCCACTTGTGCCAACTCCAACAACCTCGCCCATCCCAACATCAATTCAAACTCATACCCCTTAAACATACATTCCACACTGTGAGTATTGATGCTGTTGGGCCTCTCCCTTGGTCTAGATCTGGATGTTGCTTTATTTTAGTCACTGTAGACCATTTTAGCAAATGGGTTGAAGCTAGAGCTACAAAATATATAACTGCCAAGACTACTGCTAATTTCTTGCTGCAAGACATCTTCTACCAACATGGCTGCACTCAAGTCCTGCTTTCTGATAATGGCACTAACTTTAATGTTCGCCTCATCACATCTATTGTAGAAGCTATGGGTACCCACCAATCTTTCTCTGCGCTGTATAACCCCTTGACTAATGGAACTGTTGAACAAGCCAATTCCTCCCTGGTATCTATAATGAGGAAACTCACGCTCTCTGATGCCGCCAACTAGGATATGTTCCTCCCTGCTGCCCTCTTTGCTTACCGGCAAAGTATACACCAAGTGACTGGTCAATCCCCTTTTGCCATGTTATATGGGCAGGAAGCCACAACTCCCTCAATCTTGGGACCCCCGTTAATGGAAGTTGATGCATCTAATAATCCCAAGGCCCATGTTAAAGACCTGACTACCCTTATCATTGACATCCAAGCAACAGCGTACTCCACTGCTTACAAGGTCAAGGCCCTAGAGCTCTCCCCCTCCAATGCTGCTAGAACCCCCCTCCCCAAATATCAAATAGGTGACTTGGTTCTCTACTATCAAAATTGCACTGGAGGTAGAGCTCATAAGTTGGACTCCCTCTGGGTTGGGCCTTGTGAGGTCACCTTTAAGAAAGGAGTTGAATATACTGTGAAACTGCTGTCCTCTGGACATCCTTTTGCCCGAGTCTACTCTAAATTCCTTTGCAAGTATCAACTCCCTATATCCAATCTTGAGGGGGGAGATGTTGTAAATTGCGCTGTTAATGCTGTTTTGATATGGCCTTCAAATAATGATAATTGCAAAGATTTGACTGGTTTTGCTTTTGAGTTTGGGAATTCCTTGCCTTCCCTAAATGGGTCTGTGTCCATTTCCACCCATTCCGGAATACCATACCTTCACTTGTCTGATCCTGGTATGACCTCATTCCAACGTGACCCCCTTGGCCACTCTGTCTATCTAATGAGTGATCACTGTCCCTTTTCTACTATTTAAGTAGAATTATTTCTCCTAATAAAGACAAGTTTATCCACATTTGCGTTGGCTTTAGTATTCTTCAAGCTTTTTCTTTCCTTTTGCAAAAGGAAGTCCTCTCTTTTTTTATTCCAGGAAATTAAGGTATGTACCCTTAATCTTGCCCTGAAGGCTAACCCAAGGCTAGCTTCAAACCTCAAATCTTTTATTATAAAGATTTCCAGCTGTGTTCTCTTGGATGTTGTTCCCAAGAGCCAAACATGACAACTTGTTTTGACGCTTGACTCATTACAAGGATCAAGCCACCCCCTTCAACATCCCACTGTGTGATCATTGCTATCATGTTCCTCTTATCCATGATTCATAGCAACTATATAATACATATCTCTCAATAAAGGTTATTATCTAGTTTTCAATATTTTCCCCTTGTAACTTGGCTAAAACAGCACAGTTACGACAATTGCAACTGAGTTTACCTCCTCACCTGCTAAAATATCTCATAATACACAGGGGAAGCTCAAAAAGACACCCCATAATGTGTCTAACAGCATGTGTAACGGATCCAGGACCATCTAATCTTACTTGACATACTTGTTTTTGTTTAGACTCTTATTGCTGGACCCCTCTTGCAAAAAAGCTTTGACAAGCTTTGTCTCTAGAGAGGCAATTTTCTGGTTTAACATCTTGTTCTCATCCCTCTATCCTTTCATAATTTCCACACTTTTTTCCTCATAAAGTTTGAGACCTTCAATTTCTCTGTCAGCTGCATCTTTCATATGATGAAAGATCTTGTCAAACCCTAACAATAGGTTCAGTGAATCCCAAGCATAAACTCAATTTCCTTGAGTAGGTGTTCCTTCCTTAGCAAATTATTCTGTATAGAGTTTCTCAAAAGCAGACTTGACTTATACCAATGACTCCTTTGGGAATGTCTTTGCTACCTTGAGGTCCTCCCAAGCATCCTCCACAGACCTTTTGGGAACCTCTTTACAAGCAGCAGCAGTTTCTACCCTATGAACCCCAAACTTGGCTTTTTCAAATAATAATTGTGAAGGTATAATTGGAAAAGAAGATGAGGGGAAAGCGTCAGATTTTGACTTGAATATATTTGTTGATGATTATCTGTTTTTGATTATATACCAGGCAGGCATATATGGCTGAAAATCTATCCAGTTAAGGAATCACCCCTGGATTCCAATTATATGGCCTATGACGTAACGGCGTCATCCAACCAAGATCTTTTACCCAAAAGATCTCCACACTCTCAACCTATGAGAACGTGCCTAATACATTCAGGAATCATGTGACTCCTTTTGTTGCAATGTATTGTTTTGGCTTGAAGCATTCCTAGCTCCTGGTGCCAGAACCCTGTGGATTTTACCCAATCCTGATCCAAGCTGTCATTGTTCCAACTGGGAATCAGCTGATCAAACCTAAATACCTGGGACATTATTTTTCTTGTTATGCCTAGGCGCCAGATTGGTTATTTTATAACTTAATCACATTATTCATATTCAAATTATTCAGAAAGAGTAAAATACAATCAATCCCAAATATTTAATTGATCTTGGGCTTGGGTGATTTTTTAAAAAATAATTCATTGATTTTATAATTGAAAATTGCAACTTATAGTACTACTGAAAATATCTTAAGTGCTACTACAAACCAAAAATATTTATGATGAGTTGCATGGGAGAGTAATAGCAGCCCCAAAGCTATAAATGCTATTACCCTATCTTTGGCTCATCATAAATATTCTTAGTTTGTTTCAGAAAAAAAGGTTGTTGTTTTTGAAAGACTGATAACTCTATTTAAAATACACCCTCTAGTAAGCTGCCCTACTTCATGAACTTGCCCCAATACACTACTAGCATCTTCTGATATTTTTGTTTCTCTGGTATCATCACGTGATTTCAAATGATAAAATATCTCAGAATATTCTGAGAAGCTTTCAAATGTTAAAGGTGAAGTATATAACTTCCCATCTTTCATCAAATATGAAAGATTAATGCGCAGATTTTTAACTTCAAGCTCTCTTTTTATAGGCCTAAATTTCCTTTCATAAATATAAAAAAATGCTTTTTGGGAAACAATTGAACCAGTTAAAGATGAATTGTATAATTCTTTTCTTCTTTCTTCTTTCTCACAAATATTTTTTAGATCATTAATGTTGTTAATATAAAGTACATTTTCTTTTTCCTTTAAAATTTTTGATATTACACCAAAGTGACCATCAACAATGCTTTTTCCATGGCATTCAACAAAACGGTTATATTTTATGGAACCCTTAATATATTTAGGTGCCTCTTTAAATAAGTAATATAAAAATTCATATGATCTAAAATGATTTCCATTATCTGTCCATACTTTTATATTTTTTATTTTTTTAAATCTATCTAATTTAAGAAGACTTATTAGACATTCACCTGAAAATAAAGAATCATGTGATAATATTTGAGACAAAAAATCATGATATTCATATTTAATTTTATTGTTTTATTTAAAAACTAATGCAAACCCTAATAATGAGATTGGTTTTTTTGAATAAAAACAATTATTGGTCTCAATTGGACCACCTCCAACCTTTAAGTTTTCTTTATAATCTATAACTACAACACAAGACTCATCATCTAGTTCATTAATATCTTTTTTATATTCACAATTTTGATGAACATAAAAGTCTTGGTGCTGATTAATAGTCTTTAAGTCATTGTCTATAGATTCTGGTAATGGTAAGTTTTTACTTTCACATTCTTCCTTCTTTTTTTCTAGTGAATTTTTTAAATTACAAATATTGCACATATCAGTTTGTTTTTTACTTTTTATTATATTTTTAGGGATTAATTTATAGTAAGTAGAAATTGAAACTGAAATTTCATTTTTTATTTTCATATTTTCATATATTTCTTTTTTTGTTTTAAGTAGAGAGTATTTAATTTCAGTTGAGTAATTACTCATCTCTTTTTCTATATCTTTATAAATTTTTTCAGGCACTTTTTTTGTAAACTGGCTTGTTTCAAAAGAATTTTCCAGCAATTTTTTAATTATTTTTTTAGTTATTTCTCATCTCTTTTTCTATATCTTTATAAATTTTTTCAGGCACTTTTTTTGTAAACTGGCTTGTTTCAAAAGAATTTTCCAGCAATTTTTTAATTATTTTTTTAGTTATTTCTTTTTTTAATGAATAGTTATTATTTTTTTGGCTTTTTTTGTTTAAGCTTACATTTTTATTTTTATTTATTTTTCTTGAGTATTCAAACTCACTTTTGGTTATATTAAACCCCATATCATTAAGCTCTTTTAAAGAGTAACTGGAAGTAACCAGAGATCGCAAGGCTGGGAGATGTTTTTGGGGAGAAGATTTCATGAGATCCTTTAAGTTTTCAATGAACTCATTGCCTTTTTGATTTTGAATAGTTGGCAGGAACTGAGCTTTCCCAAATTCAGTTTGAGTAAGGAAGTGCTTGATGAAATTATCAAGATCATCACCAGCAATAAAGAGGAATGCCTTTTTTAACATTGCAATTCTCTCTCTTTTTGTTGAAGCTCCCAAGGAAAAAAAGGGTAGCATGGAAGAAGTAAATTTAACTGAGGACATGGTAGTATTTTGAATCTGTAATTAGGTCAGATCTTTGATGTGTGCCTTAATGATGGAGTAGTTATGATCAGAATGTGGTCTTTGAATTGGGTTATTTGGATTAGAAGCTTTGTGGTACTTTAGCTCTTATATACCAAGCTAAATGACACCATTCTGAAAGAAATGGTGTGATAGCTTTTATTATAGTTTGAACTTGAATTTATGTTTGCAGAAATTAATTAAATACCCAGTTTTCATGCACAAGTGATATATGTGTAGCAGCTAAGCATTATTATTACATCATATCCTCTTTGTAATCAATGCAAATCAATTAAAATGATGTATTCAGTTAATTGTAACTCTTCCGCATATTTTTAAAATGATAAAATATTAAAGAATTCCATTTAATGAATGCTCAATTTGAGGTTCGAAGCTCACTTGAACCTTAAAATCAATCTAAACAGTGATAAAAACATCCTAACTTCAAACTATCATAAAATCCTAGAGAATTGAGCTTTTTAAATAAAATAAAATGCGAAAATAAAGCTCTCAATCTTATCTTTAATTTCGTCAAATAAAAAACATCTGTTGTGTATTCAAAAAAAAGTATTTATTAGCTTTGAAGTAATCTACTTTATATCATTAGATATAATCATATAATAAAATCTGGATTATGCTCTTTTAAATTACTTTTGCTTTAATATTGAGCATAGTATACATATTAAAATTTTTACACCAATAGAAAGATAAGATTCTTAGCTTCATTTTGATAGTTTACAGTGTGAAAAAATATTAATTTTTCATTGAGTTATTAATGTTTTAAATATAAATTGTGTAATTAGTTACTTTTTCAAAATCGAACTGTGTTATGCTGCGACTTGAGCAGCATGTGCATTAGAAAATGGCCTAATCTCTAAAATAATGACCCACCTGTACACTATTGTCTTTATCTGGGTGTTTCTGTTAATTGATCCCCTGTCAATTATATTAATTAACCCTTGTAGTTAATTAATTTGTTATTAAGACACCAAATCTTTAATTGACACAGTCAAGTCCATTTTAGCACAATAATTAAATCCTCCTTAACCATATCTGCAGGTATAATTTAATCAACCTTTGGGGTTAATTAAATTGTTTGCAAGACACCTAGTCCCCAAGATTGATTCAGCCAATCTTTCCTTTATCCTGTAAGTTAGTTTGGCCTAATTATCCAGCTAATATTTTATCATTCATTCCATATAGACCATATTTCCAGGAATCTTTACCCCAAAGAGTTCCTTAAACTTATATATATATATAAAATTTATAATAAAAACACAAGAATTAAATATCATTTGGCATATTTATTTGGCAAAATGCGCCAGGTGACTGTTGTACGGTCATAGTATGGATTAATATGATGTTGAGGTCAAATTGTGGGCACTATCTGCAAATTAAGAGTGTTGCTAATTCAACACTCTGGTCCCTGCTCAAGTTATTCCCAACCAACCCCTTATATTAAACCTGCTACCATGCCACTCCCTGTGTCAGGGATCCAGTCTTGGGTGGGTGGCCCATTGTTTTCAGGGGTAATTTAGGCCATTGTTTTAGCGGGTAAAGCCCATCACAAGAGAGGAGCTAACTTAAAAAGGTAGGAAATGTACTTTCCCACCCAGGACCACAGGCCGGGATTATAGTGCCAATTGTCCCTGCAAGGGTGATGTACACAATCTCAAATAGCTTGCCAGTGTGGTCAGTTGGGAGGTCAGGTGAGGAAGCAGGCATAGGCTTGGGTGTCATAGGTGGTTTCATGTGGGTATTGTAAGCAGGAAGATATTTGAATTTTCCTTTAAACAAAGTGGGTGTTGAGAATATTCACAGGCCTTGACAGTTGTATCTAACTGCTGATTGTATGTGGGCCAAAGGATTGAGTTTGAGTATATTTTCTGGGGTATAGTCCTTGTATTTGGTTTTCAAAGGGTAATTGGTGAAGTGGACAGGGCCAAAGGGTACACCTGGAGGGCAGAAAACTGCAGGCAGAGGGGAATAAGGGCCAGGAGATCTTGTAATGAATTGGTAGATGGCAAATACAAAATAAGGCAGTAGCTGTGTAAGCCAAAATAACATAACCTTTATTCAAAAATGGCAATAATTTTGGAGCGTGGGGTCATTTGGTCTATATAGCACCCCACTTCCAAACTTAATATTTTCTATGGGGGGTTCATCAGGGCATTAGGAAAGGTGGGCCCAGGGGATCTTGGTGCTTGGGTTCAAAGGCGTCAAAATGGCACTTGGTGTCAGGAATGACAATTTGGATGCTCCTAAATCTCAAAATACGGAACCAGAGTCAAACCCTGGACAAAACATTTTGCGGACCGCCAGACTCATAGACTGGGAACACAACAACCCGCTACAAATTAAAGAAGTTGCTAACAGCCTGCCAGGACCCAAACCCTTAGCTGTCCTGAAGTATTCTTCAAGCAAACTGCCAGTGCAAGATGCCAAGAATTCCCCCAAGGTGCCAACACCTGACACAGGCAGTTTGCCCAGTGAAATAGAAAAATCTCCCCCTGGGAATTATTCTGAACTCTCCCAAAGTCCCAGGGAAGGCACTGAACCCAAAGAGGCACCCAACACTCAAACCAATAAACAGAAATATTTAAAGTCTTCTCACCCCAAAGCGGCCAGTGGCAAACCGCCAGTGCCAAGTGCCACACTGCCATCTGAGACACCTGATGCCAACCCGCCCAAGTCCAGAAAACCCAACCAAGAAGTGAAGCCTGGCAGTGTGGGATAAATACCTGTCAGGCCAAGACCAAAACCTCATTGTCATTTTTAAATAAAGGTTATGAGATATTGGTTTCCCCAATTATTGCCGTATTTTATCCTTGTAATCTGCCAGTTCACTTGAAGATCCTCTGACCCCCCTGCCAACCCGCCAGCTACGTACCGCCCAACAGGTGCTCCCTTTGGTCCCATCTACTTCACAGAGTACCCCTTAAAGCCCAAGTACAGAGACTATACCACCAACAACATACTAGCCCGGGACCCCTTGGCCAGAATCACTGAGAGAACCAGATACAACCAAGAAGACCCTTGGTACATTACCAAACCCGGCCTGTTCAGAGATAAATACAACTTCCTCCCTGCCTACCAAATAGATATGGAGCCACCTGTCACCCCCAAACCAATGCCTGCCTCTGCAGCCAAGCTCCCACTGGACCATACCAACAAGCTTTTTGGAATTGTATATATAACTCTCATGGGAGTAATAGATACTATTGTCCCCACCGCCAGTCTGTGGTTGTGGTTGGGCAAGTCAATGTCCTACCTCATTAAGTTAGCATCAATCCTTTGGTGGGCCCTGCCCACCCAGTCTGCAACCTGCCAGTTTCCAGATGCTAGCAAGTTGGTCAGTCAGCGTTAGTTCCCTGATATTATGACAATCTATTTTAACACTGGTACCCTGAGTCCCAAGATGTTGATTATTCTTGGGGCATCTTGTATGTTTTTTGTAATGATAATAACTTATTACACATTTATGATGACCAAAAACCTGATCTCTTCCGCATGGAAGAACACAAATGTAACCCCAGATGACCCCAAGAACTCTGACCCCACCGCCAAACCCACCAAAGGACCCTCCTCTTGGGTTCAGAATGTGATAGTCAACCAATCCCTCACCAAAGTGAAGATGCCCCAGATGGGAAAACTCACTCTCAAAGAGGCCTGCCGCGCCATGCCAGTGCTCTGACTACATTTTCAAGCCAATGCCCCGTCCTATTCCAGTGACACTGAAAAGGTAATGGGAGTAGCTGCCATGCTATAAGGAGACGCCCTTGATTGGTTAGAAAAGCCACTACCAAAGACGTGGAATTTTGCCTGGACTATGCCAAGTTCAAAGCCAAACTGATAGCCACAGGGGAAGACCGCAACACCAGATACTACGCCCTGAACTCCTTGTTGGAAATCCAACAGGGTGCTTGTCTCATCCAAGCTTACATTGACAAATTCCTTAAGCTAAAGACTTGCATCCAACTGGAAGACAAACTGGCGGCCATCATCTTCTGAAAGGGAGTCAACCTAGCAATGAAGGACTTGTTGAAGCACCATCTGCCCACCCTCAGCCTAGACAGTCTGGTCCCCCTGTGCAAGAGCCTTAGCATGAACCAAGAGAATGCTGGCTCCTCCCAGGCCCGCCAAACCCAAGCACCTTCCCCCAACAGAACAGGAATGACACCCAAAGAGCTCCAACAACACTATTGCAAAGGACTCTGTTTCCACTGCCATGAGGCGGGCCACTTGACCAGAGCCTGCCCTAAGAAGAACACTGCCCCAATCTCACTGGTGCAAATAAACACTTCTTCCCAGTCTTACAAATTCTTCCAAGTGATCATAGATCTATTGGGAAACAAGCGCCAGATTGAAGCTTTTATTGATACAGGAGCTGATGAAAGTTTCATTGACGCCAGCCTGGAAAAGGAACTAGGCATGACAGCTTCAGAGTGTAGCCTACAAGTGGTCATGGGAAACAGCTCTCTTGACACGGGCTATGAGTGTGAACAAGAACTCCTGTTGACAATTGGACATAATGTGTACCCGTTGTCCCTGATCCTCCTACCCAGACTGCCCCACCCCCCTTATACTGGGCAACTCCTGGTCCGACAAACATGGCCTGATCCTGAACTATTGCAAACAAACCGCCATGTTGGGCCGACCTGAATCTTACAACACCATCCCCTTTTGCATGAGCCATGGCCAAACCCCTACCAACAAACTCTTAACCATAAAGATAGAACCTAGTGTCAGAATACTACCCACACCCCTACAGAAATGGGACCACATATTTAGTGAAGAGGCAGCCACCAAACTACCCATTCATTCAATCTACGACCACGCCATAGACCTGCTGCCAGGGACTCAACCGCACCACAGCCCCATCTACAGCTGTAACCACCACAAGCAAGTGGCCTTGAAAGCATACCTTGAGGATATGACAAACAAAGGGTTCATATGGGTGTCAAATGCCCCCTGCTTGTTGCCCATGCTATTTATAGGAAAAAAAGACAGTGGGACGTGTCCTTACGTAAATTACCAAAAGCTGAACAACATCACAGTGAAGAACTACTACCCATCCCCAATGCCAACGACCTCTGTGATGTACTGACTGGAGCCCAGGTGTACTCAAAAATTGACCTCTGAGATGTGTTCAACCAAATCTAAATCAAGGATGGAGGCAAGTACAAGACTGCCTTTAAAACCCAATATGGGCTTTACAAGTACCTGGTGATGCTCTTTGGCCTCTGCAACGCCCCCAGCACCTTCCAAAGGATGATCAACACCGTCCTGGGGGAATACCTTGACCGCTTCTGTGTGGCATATCTGGACAACATCCTCATCTACAGCAAGTCTCACAAGGAACACCTGCGCCACCTAGACCTCATATTGGAGAAACTCTCCCAAGTCAATTTACACGCTAAGCTCAAGAAGTGTGAATTCTTTCAGTTGGAGGTTGAATTCTTGGGATACGTAGTGAAGACTGGCGGCTTTGCCATGGCCCAGAATAAGGTGAACACTGTAACCTCTTGGCCTATCCTCACATGCCAGAAAGATGTCAGAAGCTTCCTGGGTCTGGCAAATTATTGCAGAGATTTCATAAAAATATTTTCTCACATTACTCTCCCCCTGACCTGCCTTTGCTCTGACAAGGTCACCTTTGCCTGGACTCCAGAGTGTACCGCCGCTTTTGAGACCTTGAAACTTGCCTTCACCTCGGCCCCTGTCCTGGCCATGCCAGATCCCTCCAAGCCATTTGTACTGGAAACCAACGCGTCCAACTTTGCAGTGAGAGGGGTCCTTCTTCAGGAAGGAGAGGATAGTATGCTACATCCTGTAGCATATTACTCCAAGAAGATGCTGCCTGCCAAAGGAAACTACCCAATCTACAACAAGGAGATGCTTGCAATAATGAAGACCCTGAAATATTGGCGCCGGTACCTATGTGGTGCTGAATTCCCAGTAAAGGTCCTGACAGACCACAAGAATTTGGTTTACTTATTTAAACCCAGAAAGTTGAACCAGAGACAGGTCAGATGGGCTCTAGAACTGGCTGACTACACCCTGACAATTGACTACAAACCCAGGAAAGTCAACATAGTGCCTGACAAACTGAGCAGAAGAGAGATATGATCCCCACCACAGCTGAGACCAAGGACTACAACACCCATGTACTCCTTGACCCTACCAGACTAGGCATTCAACTGACGTTCATGAAGATCATGTCCTGTAAGCCTGACATAATTGAGGCGCAGAAATTAGACAAGTATTCAGCGGAACTCATTGCCAACTTGACCTCAGACCCAGATAGCCAATACTACAAGAAGGGATTCTCATTGAAAGGAACCACCCTGCTATTACACAACCAGATCTATGTACCAGAAGGTGAAACAAGGACCAAAGTACTCATAGAATACCACAATTCAGAGATGGCCGGCCACCCTGGCAGACTCAAGACAATCCAAGGAATCAAGAAGAATTATGCTTGGCCTCAACTGGACAAAGATGTGGCCGCCTACATCAAAGGCTGTGAGACATGTGGAAGAACAATCCCTGTAGATCCAAACCTGAGGGCTTGCTAAGACCACTAGAAATACCAGCGGGACCCTGGCAGTTCATTTCAATGGACTATATTGTGGAACTACCTCTTCTAATTTGTTCAATGCAATCCTAGTCATGGAAGATAGATTCACTAAAATGTCCTATTTTGTCTCTGCCACCACCCATTGCACTGCCGCAGAGACAGCTAGACATTTCCACAACCTCATCCTAACCCAACACAGCACTCTGGCAGAAATCATCACTGATAGAGGACCACAATTTACCTTCATTACTAGGCTCAGGTGATGAAGTACTTGGGGGTAAAGCGCTGTGTATCAACCTCCTACTACCCACAGACTGACGGCCAGACTGAACAAGTGAACCAAATACTTGAACAGTACCTACAATGCTATGCAACGTCAACCAAGATAACTGGGCCAAGATGCTACCCATGGCACAGTACGCCTACAACAGCAAAGACCATTGTCAAAACTGCAGGCTCAACCCGCCAGCAAGGTTCCAACCAAGCAGGTTTGTGACCTGAAATCCAATTACCTGGTCACCCAAAGCCAGACACAGAAGTCAACTCAAATTACCAAATCCAACAACATGAACAGATGATGATCCTTCACGGTGGATACCTTGATTTGGCACTTGACTCATTATCAGGATCAAGTCACCCCCTCTTCCATCCAGCTGTTTGATCACCAATCATGTTCCTGCTATCCATTGATTCACAATAGCTATATAATCACTATCTTGCAATAAAGATTATTATCTATCTTCTAAATATTTTTCCCTGTGTAACTCTGCTAAAACAGCACAGTTACAACATTTTAGCACAGGTAGGCTCTACATCCTATCTTATCTTGAAAAATTCCGCCTGTTGCCTGCACACGCTGCAGCCAACAAATTGTTGACAGAATTATTTCTGGCCTCCCGCCCAACTGGAAACCATATACTCCTGGTACCGAGATACCTGATGGTTTTGTCCTCTACCAAAATACAGTGATCCAGCTACCTGCCTTCAACGCCCTGTCCCTCTAGGGTTCTTTCAGGCACCTTCCTTGATGCCGCAACCAGCTGACAAAAATGCCATGCCCGCCTATGTTGCACAAAGACTTTCCAGCGCCGCCTTGGAATCCTTTGCAGGGCCCAACAACAACAATGCTGCCCCATGGATCCAGTCCGCCCAAAGAAAGCTAGCTCAGATGGAATGCCCACAACAATTTTGGATTGCGGAGATTTCCATTTGCCTGACCCATGATGCTGGCACCTGGTGTGACAAGTGACACAGAGAGCACACTGACAAGAACTGGGACACCTTCAAACAGGACTTCTTGGCGATATTTGTGCTTAAGGATATGGCGCTCATGATCATACGCCAAGTAAAGAACCTGACCCAGACAGGCACTGTTAAAGAACTCACCCGTGCCTACAAGGAACTCTGTGTCTGTGCCCCATCCAACAGGGCATTTGACACTCCAGCAACACACCTCATGTACTATGACGCCCTCAAGTTGCACATAATGAGACATGTGAACCTGGACCAGGTAACCAACCTGCAAAGCCTGTACTGTGAAGCAGAAAAAGAGGAACAAACATCCAATGCTCTACACAAGGCACAGACTAGAAAACAAGAAAGGCCTAAGGACTCCCATTCAAACAGGCGCTCCTCTTGACCACCTCCTGGAGGCAACAGCAACCACAACAACCACAAACCCATGTGTTTGAATGGGAATGGAAATAACGGCCAGTCAAATTGTATCCAATTCTGTGTCACTGCCACCCAAGGCAACCAAGATGAGGGAAAAGCCCGGGGAGAGCACTAAGTGAGCCAAGCTTTCCCCACACAACTCCTGACTTGCCCAACAATGAATACAACCCAAGGACGTGGACCAATGTCCAATGATCCAAGTACCCTTGGAAGACCCAGTACTATACACCATTGTCAGACATAGCAATAAATTAATATCTTACCCTTTCTGCTTTTGCAGTTACACAGGCTCAGCACTCCTGGACTTAGGCGCAGATTGAACCTCAGTCAACAGCAGCTTTTTGGATAAATTCAAGCTGGCCACTAATCCTTTGTGGATTAAAAACATGGTCCTGGCTGATGAACACCACATTGCCGTGACAAAGGAAACTGCCCACTTCTTCTTCATGCTTGAGAACCTCCACTCCACCATCCAAGGTCCTGTCATTGACTTCCCTAAGTTTGACATTGTACTGGGACTTGACTGGTTACAGAAAAACAACCCCCACGTGGACTGGGCAATCTCAGTGTTGACCATCAAGCGTGAAGGTATCAACCACCAGATCTACCCGGACTCTGTAGACCAACTCCTACGCAACCACATCTTTGTACAAATCACAGAGACTTTGGATGAGAAGAAAAACCTGAAAACAATTGACTGGGACTCCTGCCAGTATGAAATCATACACTTCAAGGACCACTAGGACACCTCTTTGCCACAAGATTGCGACATTGTGGCCCGTCACCCAGAAATCTTCAAGGAAGCATTACCTGGGATTCCCCCTGAGAAACACATCCAACACTCTATCCAACTCAAGGGGGCTGTACCCAAGGCACGTCCCATCTAATGACTGACCCCAAACAAAGACAACGCCCTGCGCGCCTATCTCAAGAAGGCACTGGAAAAAGGACTTATCCGCCCCTCACAGTCTCCCTTTAGGGCCACTGTATTTTTTGTGGCTAAAAAGAACGGTACCTTACGCTTGGTCAAATATTACTGAGCCCTAAATGAAGTTATCATCAAGAATTGTTACCCACTACCACTCATTGATAACCTCTTTGACACCTTGGGAGGAGCCACTGTCTTCTCCAAGATTGACCTAACTGCAGGCTACAATCAGATTTGTATCAAGGAGGAAGACATCTCCAAGACAGCCTTCTGCACCAAGTACAGTTCCTACAAATGTGTGGTACTCAACTTTGGCATGACTAATGCCCCGTCCACCTTTGTAACCTTCATGAACAAAGTGTTTGTGCCACACATGGGCAAACACGCCCTAGTGTACCTGGACAATATTATTGTCTACAGCCCCTTGGTGGAATAACACCACAAAGACCTGGAGGAAGTCTTTGCAACCTTGGCATGGCACAAGCTGTTGGCCAAGCCCTCCAAATGCCAGTTCTTCCAAGAGCAACTATCCTTCTTGGAACACATAGTCTCAAAAGAAAGCATCAAACCCAAAAGCCAGAATTTACAAGCCATCTTCAAGATGCCACCTCCCAAGGACAAATCAGAACTCCACATATTCTTGGGAATGGTGGCCTATGTACAGCGCTTCATACTCAACTGTGGCGTCTTGACTGCCCTCTTGTCTGCCATAACAGGGGCCAAGTCCAAGTTTGTATGGACCCCCAACATGACCTCTGTTTTAGACATCTCAAGTAAAAGCTCACAACAGCTCCCATCTTACAATACCACAAACAAGACGGAGAGTACTAGATGGAAACTGACGCTTTAGATTCATCCATTGGGGGAGTACTACAAATTAAGAACAGTGATGGTGACTTCCTGCCTGTAGCCTACAAGTCGCACAAACTGACAGATGGCAAGTTTTAATACTCAATCCACAACAAAGAACTGCTGGCCATTGTACACTGCCTAGTCAAATGGCGCTGTTACCTGGAACGGCAGGAAGAATTCACAGCACTAACCAATCATAAGTTGCTCATCTACTTTAAGACACAAGCAAACCTGTCAATCCACCAAGCACAGTGGATGGAAATCTTAGACAGGTTTAACATGCTCATCCAATATAAGCCTGGGGCCAAGCTCGCCATGGCGGACGCCCTGTCCCGTCTGTATGTCCGCGCTTCTAGGGGAGAAAATGGGCTTGACCCAGACTGGCCTCTCCTAGTGCTACGTACAAAAGACAAAGGATTCCCTGCAGGCACAACCAATATCACCAAAGAAACAGTCATCAAGAATGAACACCTCTTTGCTGACGTATACAGGACTCTTCACAGAAAAATGTTGGATGGCATGACCATTCCCTACATCCCCACACATCAACAAGTTGATACCATTCTTTGCTACCACAGGGATCTTGGACATACAAAGAGCCAAAATCTATACAAATTCCTAAACCATAAAGCCTGGTGGCCAACCTTATACCACAATGTCCAGGAAGTGTTAGAACAGTGCAAGGTCTGCAAAAAGTTTGCAAAAGCAAAACCCCGCCTAAGTCTGTACTCCCCATTCAAACCCAACTACCATTCAAAGTATGGGCTCTTGGCATTATGGGCCCCATGCCAGGGAAGCACAACAACAAAAAATACATCATCATGGCCATTGATTTTGCAACAAGGTGGCCAGTAGCCCAAGCGGCAAAAGCACACACTAGTAACAACGTCCGACAATTCATTGGCAAGGAAATAATCAGCAGGTTTGGAAAGCCAGAACTCCTGATAACCAATGGAGGCAAAGAATTAACCTCCAAAGACACCAATGTGTACCTCACCAAGAATGGGGTCAAACACACTGTCACAACACCATACCATCCACAGGTCAATGGACGCGTAGAGAAGCTTAATGGTAGCCCCATGCAAGCCCTAGCCAAACTCACTGCCAGGAGCCCTGAAGACTGGTATAAGCAGCTACCAACTGCATTACTTGTGTGCCAAATCCAAGTGAACAGATCCACCAGAAAAATCCTGTTTGAACTGGTATACGGCACACAGCCAAATATTATTCAAGCATTGACAGGACCCAAACTAGAAAAACCAAGTCAAGTTCCCCCTTGCTCAGATCCTCAAATAATAGAGGCCAACAGCAAACAAGCAGCCAAAGAAAAGGAACGCTTACAAAAGACCTTCATTCCCACCTGCCAGAGACATGAAGTTGGGGACAAAGTCTGGGTCATGAATGTTGACAAAAGCAAACTACAACCCAAAAAAGTAGGGCCAGCAATCATTATAAAGATAAACAACAATAACACTTACCTTATGCAAGGACTCGGGAAACGCAAGCAAGACAAGACCTTACACCATGACTGTCTATGGTCTTGCAAAGCAAGACAGAAACAACAAGAATCCGCCCTGCCTGCCACCAAACAACAACTGGTTCAATATGGCGCCTGGGCTCCTGACAACCTCACTGACAACCTGTCCCCAGAGGAGACCAACCTTCAGCCAGGGGGTGTCAAAACTGCAGGCTCAACCCGCCAGCAAGGTTCCAACCAAGCAAGTTTGTGACCCGCAATCTAATTACCTGGCCACCTGAAGCCAGACTAGGAAGTCAACTCAAATTACCAAATCCATCAACATGAACAGATGATGATCTTTCACGGTGAATACCTTGATTTGGCACTTGACTCATTATCAGGATTAAGCCACCCCCTCTTCCATCCAGCTGTGTGATCACCAATCATGTTCCTGCTATCTATTGATTCACAATAGCTATATAATCACTATCTTGCAATAAAGATTATTATATATCTTCTAAATATTTTTCCCTGTGTAACTCTTCTAAAACAGCACAGTTACAAAACCATGCATCTACTGGAATGTCCCCTTTCAAAGCCAACTACAGGTTTGACCCCTCATGAGACTGTAGCATTAGAAACAATGAAACCAACCTGTTGGGACATGCCTGGATTGAACAGATCCACAACACCCAAACTGTATGCCTAGCAAACCTGAACCAAGCCATACAAACATACAAGGCCTTTGCTGATTGAAAACAGACCCCCAGTAAACCCCTCCAAGTTGAAGACAAGCTCTATTTGGATTCCCATAAAGTTCCCCTGCATGTGCCTTGCAGAAAACTAGCTCACAGAAGAAGTGGACCACACAAGATCACCAAGCTCATTGGAGAAGTAGCCTTCAAGTTAGACTTACCCCCCACATGGAAGATTCATAACATTTTCCACTGTGCCCTGTTGTTCAAAAAAGACGGAAACTCCCTACCCCACCAGAAGATCAAGTCAAGCCCCCCGCCAATCTGGAAGGACCACTCAATTGAGTACAAAGTTGAATATATCCACAGCAACTGAGTCCACTACAAGACCCCCCAGTACTACGTCAAGTGGGCAGGCTACCCCCCTAGAAGAAAGCACCTGGGAACCCTTGAGCAATCTAACCATTACCAAACAGGCCATCCAACAATATCTTGAGAAGAAGGTCCTGAAAGGGGGAATTTTGGGGGAAGAAGGAGATGATGTCAGGAATGACAATTTGGATGCTCCTAAATCTCAAAATACAGAACCAGAGTCAAACCCTGGACAAAAGATTTTGCGGACTGCCAGACTCATAGGCTGGGAACACAACAACCCGCTACTAATTAAAGAAGTTGCTACCAGCCTTCCAGGACCCAAACCCTTAGCTGTCCCGCAGGATTCTTCAAGCAAACTGCCAGTGCAAGATGCCAAGAATTCCCCCAAGGTGCCAACACCTGACACAGGCAGTTTTCCCAGTGAAATAGAAAAACCTCCCCCTGGGAATTATTCTGAACTCTCCCAAAGTCCCAGGGAAGGCACTGAACCCAAAGAGGCACCCAACACTCAAACCAATAAACAGAAATATTTAAAGTCTTCTCACCCCAAAGCGGCCAGTGGCAAACCGCCAGTGCCAAGTGCCACACTGCCATCTGAGACACCTGATGCCAACCCGCCCAAGTCCAGAAAACCCAACCAAGAAGTGAAGCCTGGCAGTGTGGGATAAATACCTGTCAGGCCAAGACCAAAACCTCATTGTCATTTTTAAATAAAGGTTATGAGATATTGGTTTCCCCAATTATTGCCGTATTTTATCCTTGTAATCTGCCAGTTCACTTGAAGATCCTCTGACCCCCCTGCCAACCCGCCAGCTACGTACCGCCCAACAGGTGCTCCCTTTGGTCCCATCCACTTCACAGAGTACCCCTTAAAGCCCAAGTACAGAGACTATACCACCAACAACATACTAGCCCGGGACCCCTTGGCCAGAATAACTGAGAGAACCAGATACAACCAAGAAGGCCCTTGGTACATTACCAAACCTGGCCTGTTCAGAGATAAATACAACTTCCTCCTGCCTACCAAATAGATATGGAGCCACCTGTCACCCCCAAACCAATGCCTGCCTCTGCAGCCAAGCTCCCACTGGACCATACCAACAAGCTTTTTGGAATTGTATATATAACTCTCATGGGAGTAATAGATACTATTGTCCCCACCGCCGGTCTGTGGTTGTGGTTGGGCAAGTCAATGTCCTACCTCATTAAGTTAGCATCAATCCTTTGGTGGGCCCTGCCCACTCAGTCTGCAACCCGCCAGTTCCCAGACGCTAGTGAGCCAGCCAGTCAGGGTTGGTTCCCTGACACTTGGGCCAGGAGTTCTTTCATTGGTCAAAAATCTTGAATTGGCTACTTGATTATATTGCTCTAGAGTTGTGGTCATGGGGTTGGGCCGCAGGCCCGTTCCTTCTTCTGGGAATGGCTCTTGATTGGCCACTAGTGTAGACTTCAAGCTCATGAAGCTAATAGTTGAAATTTTGTTTCTGTCATTAGGTGCTTTGATTAGTCCTCAATTTGGTGCAATAATTCCCTTGGTTTGGCCTGTTTCACTGCATGGGCCAACATTCTTGGTATCAGCTTGCAGGGGGCTTGACTTCAGGAAAACGCAGGCAGACAGCCCTTTGGTCCATAGGGCCAGCGGCTCAAGAGAATCTAGGGTCAAGGTTTAAATCCTGCTCCTGGGCCCAAGTTTCCAGGGAGGAAGTTTGTCAATCCTGAAACCATTCCCTTCTTCCCCCATGAGCCCTCTCTTCCGGTTCTTCTTGTTCAGGTAGAGTTGGACGGCTTCTTGGGCATTAGCTAGGTTTCTCAGCGGTTCTCAAGTACTTTTCTCTAACAGGTATCTTTTCTATTTGACGTAGTACTGGGGTTTTTGGTAGTGGGTTCTGTTGCTGTGTATGTATTTGACTTCATATTCCTCAGATTGGCCTGTTTGGATGGGTGGGGGGTTGTCTTGAGCCGTTGGTGGGGTAGCAAGTTCCCATCATTTTAAATAACAGGGATCAGTGGAGCATGTCATGAATCTTTCAGGAGGGGGGTGGGTCCAGCTTGAAGGCAATCTCTTCAACTATTTTGATGATCTTGTGGGGGCCACTTCTTCTGTGAGCTAGCTTCCTACAGGGCATGTGTAGGGGTACATTCCAAGAGTCCAGGTATACTTAATCTTCAACTTGCAAGGGTTGGCCTGGGGTTTGTTTGCGGTTGGCAAAGGCTTTGTAGGTTTGCACTGCACAGTTCAGGTTGGTTAAGCATGCTTTTTGTGTGTTGTGGATATGCTCAATCCAGGAACGCCCAATGGTGTTAGTTTCCTTCTTGCCAATCTTGGTGTCCCAGGTGGGATCAAACCCATAGTTGGCTTTGAACTGGGACATACCAGTGGAGGAGTGGTCTTTACTGTTGTAGGCAAACTGGGCCATGGAGAGCATTTTGGCCCAATTGTCCTGATCAGTGTTGGCATAGCATCAAAGGTATTGTCCAAGAATCTGGTTCACTCTTTCAGTTTGTCCATCTGTCTGTGGGTGGTAAGAGGTAGATACATATTGCTTGATTCCCAAGTCTTTCATTACCTGTGTCCAGTAGTTTGACGTGAATTGAGGTCCTCTGTCTGTGATTATTTCCTTGGGTGTTCCGTGTTGAGTGAGGACGCGGTCATGGAAGTGTTGGGCTGTCTCTGCTGCTGTGCAATGGGTGGTGGTTGGTAGGAAGTATGCCATCTCAGTGAAGCAGTCTACCATAACCAGAATTGCATTAAAGGAGAGGGATGGGGCAGTTCTACAATGTAGTCCATGAAAACAGATCTCCAGGGTCCATGAGGTATATCCAAGGGTCTTAACAGTCCTTCAGGTTTGTTTCTGTGAGTTTTGGTTCTCCCACAGGTCTCACATCCCTTCAGGTACGCGCTTACTTCTTGGTCCATTTTTGGCCAAGCAAAGTTCCTTCTGATGCTCTGGAAGGTCTTGAGTCTCCTTGGGTGACCAGCCATCTTGGAATTGTGGTAGTCTCTTAAGACGTTGGTTCTGATGTTTCTTTCTGGTACAAAGATCCTGTTGTGGAGCATCAGTGTTGTTCCTTTCAATGAGTAGCATTTTTGGTAGTGGGCGCTGTCCAAGGATTTGGAGAGGTCAGATATCATGATTTTGATGAATTTTTCAAGTGTTTAGCTTTTAGTACTTCTGGTTTGCTGGCTCTGATTTTCATCAATCCCAGGTGGATTCCTAGGATCACTGGGTCCAAGAGGACTTGGGTGTTGTGGTTGCAAGTTTCTATGTGAGTAGGCACCAGATCAGTTCTTCTACTTAGGGCGTCAGGTACCATGTTCACCTTTCCTGGCTTGTAGTCTATGGTCAGGGTGTAGTTGGCCAGTTCTAAGGCCCATCTTGCTTGTTGTTAGTTAAGCTGGCGTGGTTTGAAGAATTAGACTAAGTTCTTGTGGTCTGTCAGGACCTTTACTGGGAATTCAGCGCCATGTAGGTACTGGCGCCAATGTTTCAGGGTCTTCATAATAGCTAGCATTTTCTTGTTGTATATCAGGTAGTTTTCTTCAGCAGGCAGCATCTTCTTGGAGTAATATGCTACAGGATTTAGCATACTATCCCCTCCTTCCTGAAGAAGGACCCCTCCTACCGTGAAGTTGGACATGTCTGTCTCAAGCACAAAAGGTTTAGACAGGTCAGGCATGGCAAGGACAGGGGCAGGAGTAAAGGCCTTCTTCAGGTCTCAAATGCAGAGGTGCAATCATTGGTCCAGAAAAACTGGACCTTTCCCAAGCAGAGCCTGGTTAGTGGCAGTGTAATAGAGGAAAAACTTTATGAAGTCCCTGCAATAGTTTGCTAACCCCAGGAAGCTTCTGACATCTTTCTGGCATGTGAGGATAGGCCAAGAGGTTACAGTGTTCACCTTATTCTGTGCCATTACAAATCCTCCAGTTTTCACCACTTAGCCCAGGAATTCTACCTCTGGTTAGAAGAATTCACATTTCTTGAGTTTTGTGTGTAGGTTAGCTTGTGAGAGTTTGATCAGGATTAGGTCCAGGTGGAGTAGGTGCTTTTTGTGGGTCTTGCTATAGATGAGGATGTTGTAAAGGTAGGTTACACAGATTTGGTCATGGTATTTACCCAGGACTGTGTTGATCATGAGCTGGAAAGTGCTTGGGGCTTGCATAGTTCAAAAGGCATCACCAGGTATTTGTAGAGTCCATACCTGGTCTTGAACGCTGTTTTATACTTGTTGCCTTCTTTGACTTGGATTTGATTGAATGTGTCTCAAAGTTCAATCTTGGAGTACACCTGGGCGCCTGTCAACACATCACACAAGTCATCAGTGTTAGGAATGGGGTAGCAGTTCTTCATGGTTATATCATTCAACTTCTGGTAGTTAACGCACGGGCGCATACCGCTGTCCTTCTTGCCCACAAACAGCATTGGTGACAAACAAGGGCCCTTGGACACACAGATGAAGCCTTTCTTGGACATGTCTTTGATGTACACCTTCAGTGCCAACTGCTCTTTGTGATTGAAGCTATAGATGGGGCCATGTTTGGGTTTGGTGCTGGGCAGGAGGTCAATGGCGTGGTCATAATTTGTGTGTTTGGGGAGACAGGTTGCTGCTTCCTCACTGAAAAAACGGTTCCATCTTTCTAGAGAAGCAGGTAGGACTCCCACACTAGGTTCTATTTGTATGGGCATAAGTCCTTGGGTAAATTCCTCTGGGTTGGTGCAAAAGAGTACATTGCTGTGGTTTCCCTTATCTCCCAATATGATGTTCTGTTCTTGGTAGTTGAGGATGAGGCCATGTCTGTCGGACCAGGAATCTCCTAGGATGATGGAGTGTGGTAGGCCTTTCAGCAGGATGAGAGACAATGAGTATGTGTTATTTCTTATAACCAGAGTCAGTTCTTGTTTGCCTTTTTACCCTTTATCCTTTGTGCTATTTCCCATGATAATCTGAAGGCAGTTCTCAGATGCAGACAGGCCTAGTTCTTGAGCTAGGTCAGCATCAATGAAGCTCTTGTCTGCTCCAGTGTCAATTAACGCCTTCAGTTTGGAGTGTTCCTTTGACGTTGACCAATACTAGGATAAACTTGTAAGACTGGGAGGAAGTGTTTATTTGGGCCAAAGAAATGGGGGCAGGGTTTTTCTTAGGGCAGGCTCTGGTCAAGTGCCCTGCTTTGTGGCAGTGGAAGCAGAGTCCTTCTCTATAGTGTCTTTGAAGTTCCTCAGGGGTCATCCCCCCTCTGTTGGGTGTGGGGGTTTGGTTCTTATGGTGCTGGGTTGTACTGGTGCTTTTTTGGTTCATTCTGAGGCCCTTGCACAGAGGGACCAGTTCTTTTAAGCCAAGAGTGGGGTGGTGGTGTTTCAGCATGTCCTTTATGGCTGGGTTCACCCCCTTCCAGAATATGATGGCTGACAGTTTGTCCTCAAGTTGGGTGTGGGTTTTCAGTTTGAGGAATTTGTCAATATACACTTGGATGGGTCAGGAATCTTGTCAGATTTCTAGCAGGGAGTTCAGGGCGTAATATCTAGTATTGCAATCCTCTCCTGTGGCCATTAACTCTGCCTCAAAATTTGATATGGTCCAAGCAGAATTCTATGTCTTCTGCTGTGGCCTTGCCAAACCAGTCTAAGGTGTCTACCAAGAGCATGGAAGCAGCTCCAAGTATTTTCTTGTTGTCACTGGTTTAGGAGGGGGTGTTGGTTTGTAAATACAGGCAGAGGACTGGCATGGCGCGTCAAGCTTCCTTGATTGTAAGCTTCCCCATCTGGGGCATCTCTATCTTTGTGAAGGATTAGTTTACAATAACGTTTTTCACTTGAGAAGAGGGAGTTTTGTTGGCGTCAGCAGCAGTGGAATTGGTTCTCTTTGGGTCATTTGGGTTTGCATTCTTTCACATGGAAGAGATCAGGTTCATGGTCATCTTATAGGTGTAATAAGTGATTATCAATAACAAAAGCATACAAGATGCCCCAATAAATAACACCATCTTGGGGCTCAGGGTACCAGGTTTAAAAAAGATTGCCATAATATCAGGGATCCAGTCTCAGGCAACCAGCCTGTTGTTTTCAGGGGTAACTTGGGCCAGTGTTTTAGCAAGCAAAGCCCACCACAAGAGAGGAGCTAACTTAAAAAGGTAGGAGACGTACTTTCCCACCCAGGACCATGGGCCAGGATTATAGTGTCAATTGCCCCTGTGAGGATGATGTACACAATCCCAAATAGCTTGCCAGTGTGGTCAGTTGGGAGGTCAGGTGAGGAAGCAGGCATAGGCTTGGGTGTCACAGGCGGTTTCATGTGGGTATTGTAAGCAGGAAGATGTTTGAATTTTCCTCTAAACAATTTGGGTGTTGAGAATATTCACAAGCCTTGACAGTTGTATCTAACTGATGATTGTATGTGGGCCAAAGGATTGAGTTTGAGTATCTTTTCTGGGGTATAGTCCTTGTATTTGGTTTTCAAAGGGTAATTGGTGAAGTGGACAGGGCCAAAGGGTACACCTGGAGGGCAGAAAACTGCAGGCAGAGGGGAAGGAGGGCCAGGAGATCTTGTAATGAATTGGTAGATGGCAAATACAAAATAAGGCAGTAGCTGTGTAAGCCAAAATAACATAACCTTTATTCAAAAATGGCAATAATTTTGGAGCGTGGGGTCATTTGGTCTATATAGCACCCCACTTCCAAACTTAATATTTTCCATGGGGGGTTCATCAGGGCATTGGGAAAGGTGGGCCCAGGGGATCTGGTTGCTTGGGTTTAAAGGCGGCAAAATGGAACTCAGGCCGGGAGTTCTTTCATTGGTCAAAAATCTTGAATTGGCTACTTGATTATCTTGCTCTAGAGTTGTGGTTATGGGGTTGGGCTGCGGGCCCGTGCCTCTTTCTGGGGATGGCTCTTGATTGGCCACTAGTGTAGACTTCAAGCTCATGAAGCTAATAGTTGAAATTTTGTTTCCTCCATTAGGCGCTTTGATTAGTCCTCTATTTGGTGCAATAATTCCCTTGGTTTGGCCTGTTTTACCATTTGGGCCAACATTCTTGGTATCAGCTTGTGGGGGCTTGACTTCAGGAAAACGCAGGCAGGCAACCCTTTGATCCATAGGGCCAGCAGCCCAAGAGAATCTAGGGTCAGGGTTCAAATCCCGCTCCCGGGCCTGGGTTTCCAGGGAGGAAGAATTGTCAATCCTGACACCCTGGTAGACTTGTGGCTTCTTGATATGATATAATAACTTCAATATTCCTCAATAAACAATATTTTATTCATATTAATGTCTTTTCTATTAGAATGTTGTCTTCCCCAATCAAATACTGAACTTTAATTGGTTCAGTTGCAACAGTGGTAGGTTTGATCAACAACCTACCTATAAGTAAATTCCCCCAAGAAAGGACAGAGTTCTGGCTGTATGGCTACACCACACCAAGAGACCTTCCTCTCCATCCCTGATGGGGACATCCATGAGAGTTATGTTGTATACCAGGACCAGTTAGTGCTCACCAGTGTCTACAATTGGCTCTGCCTAAGACAATGTGATGTTAGTGTCACCTCACCTCAGCCAGATCTGTTGCAGGGCATGCTGAACCTACAACTGGAATCCTTTAGGAGTGGCTTGGAGGGTTCTAGCATTTAAGTTGGTTACACTCCACAGAAACCTGCCTCTGCATTTTCCAAGTACCTTGCTGCTTGGCAACAAGAACTTGCCACCTCCCCAGAAGCCATCATCAATGTAAAAGACATGCTCCTCACTCTTATCATCAATGTGTTAAAACCCAATATCTGTAAGTGGGTGCCTTTAGGGCGCTGCACCTCCATTGATGATTGCTAAAAGGCCATTGTAAAAGCAAACAATCAAGCCGCAACAGGCATCTACAAATACAATGATGCACCCCCTCAACCTTGTCCTGCACCTGGAGGTTCCCACAATCAAGTAGGGCACCGCCAGTCCCGCCAGCATGAGAACAGTAACAAGCAGCCTTGTGAGGAGGAACTCCAAGTAGCACAGATTGAGGATTTGGGAAAAGTCTGGTGGTTGTAGACACAAGAGGCTCTGCAACCCTGGTTGACCCATACTCCCAATATCTCCTTGCTAAAAATCCCTGTGACTATAATGTACACAAGGTGGAACCCTTAGACATGTTCCAAGTACACAATGACAACTCTGTACTCTAAGCCAGTCATTCATCAAATAAAATCACTTTCTTGGCCTATCCCTTTTGCTTCTGTGGGAACACCCACAGACTCCTAGTAGATACTGGGGCTGACCACATCATATTCAACCAAGAATTTGCAGTCTCCCAACAGTTAGACCAAGTTCCCAACCGCTTTAAGGCAGTACATGTAGCCAATTCCTGCAGAGCAGAATCACTAAAAATACTTTGCCCTTCTCAGTAAGAATGGGAAACGTCCAGGTCAAGCTCTATGGGCCTATAATGGCTGGGCTCAGCCACAACGTAATTGTCAGACTCAACTGACTACACCACAACTGTCCCTATATTGATTAATATACTTTCATGATCACCCGCAATAGGAAAAGGGTAGGTTTTCAAATCTACCCAGTCAAAATGAACAGACTCCTTTATGACACTGTGTTTGTAAATCTCATCAAAACAGATGCCTATGACTTCAAGGGGGAAGCTTGATTTTAACCAATGTTTAGTCAAATTCATTTGCTCTGAACCTGCTACACCTCCCCCCTTGGATGAAACACCCCCGTCAGCTTTAGTAGCACTTCTCAAGGAATTCAAGAACATCTTCAACAAAATGCTAGACCAATTGCCCCTCCCCAAGAAATACAGCACACTGTTCAACTACAAGGGTTGTTACCAAATGTGTAACCACTTTATTTCTTGACGCTCAAGAAAGACAAAACCCTTTACTAGCACCTTGTGGACGCTCTTGATAAGGGCTTTATCTGCCTGTCCCTATCTTTGTATGGTGCTGCAGTTTTCTTTGTAGCAAAGAAAGACAAGTCCCTCTGTCTAGTTACTAATCACTATGCCCTAAAAAAGTTACATTCAAAAATAAATATACTCTGCCTTTAATTAACAATCTGTTTAACAGGCAACAGTGGCAAAATCAACTGTAGGGATGTAAAAGTGAGAATTCAAAAGTGAGAATCTAAAAGTGGCCATGTTGACACTTTAAATTTTTAAAATGGCTTTTTATAATAAATTAACTACTTTTTCTTGACTTTTTTAGTTGAGAGAATGAAAAAAAGTATTTTATATGGCCATAATAAAATTTAATTTCAGATGAGCTGTTTTAATTTAATTTTGAAATTTTAAAATTGTCAACTTGGCCACTTTTAGATTCTCACTTCTGAATTCTCACTTTTACATCCCTACAGTTGATTTTTCCACTGTTGCCATTTAACATGCTTGCAGGTGCAAAGATCTTCAGTAAGATTTATCTCACTGTGAGGTACAATCAGGTATGCATTGCGCCAAGGGACAAGGCAAAAACAGTCTTTTGCAAACGCTACAGGTTATTTGAGTGTTGAGTCATGAACTTTGGAATGACCAATGCTTCCTCCACCTTTTCCATGCTGATGAACAAGGCCTTCAAAGAACTGATTGGAAAATGTGTTGTTGTGTACCTTGACAACATTATTGTGTTTAGTCAAGATCAAACTTCTCATCTCCAGCACCTCCATGCCATACTCAGCATTCTCCAAAAACATCAACTAAAGACAAAGCCTTCCAAATGTGAATTCCTTTGATTGAAGCTCCTGTTCCTTGGGCATATCATCTCTGCTTAAGGGATAAAGCCCAACTCTGTCAAAATAAAGGCAATCATCAGCATGCTGACTCCCACCAATGTAAGTCAGGTACACACATTCCTGGGGGCAACAGCACCCATGTTGACTTGAAACTCTAAATCTCCTATGTTTTTTGCTAGTTGCGCTAGCTTAATTCTTTTTTTAAAGTGTTCAGGGATACAAACCCAGAAAACACAACAAAATTGTGGCCATCTTGACACAATTTAATATTAAGCTTAATTAAAAACTCAATTTAACCAGATTTTTCCTTTACTTTTACTAATAAAATTAGTTTATTTTTTATTTGTTTTCATGACGTAAAAGTGTCAATGTTGACACTTTTTAAGCCAAACTTAGTTTTAATAGCAAAACTGAAACATCTACAATAAAAAAAATAAGTGTGCATTTAAAAATATCTTTTATTGAATTATTATATTGAAAAAGACATTGCGCATACAGTTGATTGTTGAAAGGTTCATGTTATAAAGATATGTGGCACTTATTCTGGCTTTAATATATTAAGTGGATTGATGGCTAACGGCAATCTAATAATTTAAGCATGAGTTACTATGTAAGTTACTGTAGAATTTATTATTAAAAATAATTTCAACACTCAGAAATGTCGTTTATTTGCTTGTGATCATCCCCTGGGGTGGAGTTAAGCAAATTAGAGTGGTGTGATTAAGCTTAAATTAATATGCCACCTCATATAAAGAATGTTGTAAGTGATGTTGTCAACACTTTACCCTTTTCATTACTGAATACAACTTTCTTAAGAACTTCTTATAAGTGCAGGGGTAAAATATCATATTACCACTACCCAAATATTATTTTTAATAAAAGAATAAAGAACCTTGATACTTTTTTACTTATTTTCATATGTTTTTTTTAATTTTTATATGTGAACAAAAATACACAGGAAACAGTTAATTTTTGCTAGCCTGCATAAATTTAATTAAGCGTACTATGAAAAAACATAGTAATTTTTCAAAATAATGTCTACAATTTTTCTAATTGACAGTGAGAATTCATCTTTTTTTACTGATTATCACTCATAATGTCAACGCTTTTCAGTTCTCACATATAAAACTTTATGTTTTACATAATAAAAACCTCTCATTTTTTGATATGTTGTACTTTTAACTTTTCTCATTCATATTTCCTATATTTTAAAATAAAATCTATATCTCAACATAATACTTTTGCATATTTCTCTTAACTTTTAATTTTTTATTTATAACTTTAATAAAATAAAAACTTTACAAGTATTTCTAATTTTTACATGCCAATAAAAACCATCTAAGATTTACTATTTATATATTATGCTTTTTAAGTTGTTTTTTTTTGTTTTTTACATACATTGCTTTATTTTAAACCATTTTATTTATTATTTTAGGACAAAAACACTTCCAAACAGCCCAAAGGAACCAAGCGTCCTTCAAAGCCCACCAAAGCCATCAAGAAGAAGCCTGTCTCATCAAAAAAAGCCACTCTAAAACCATCCTCAAAGCCCTCACCAAAGCCCTCCCCTGAGCCCTCTCCTGAGAAGAGCCTCTTCACTCCACTGGGGGAGAGGAATCTGATGGTTTCCTTACAGACCACAGTTTCTATAACTTGGCTTCTGACCAGGAGCCAACCAAGAAGAAGCACTCAGCCCAAAAGTCCCCACCCAAAGATAAGTCTCCTGCACATGAGGAGCACCACAATAAGCCCCCTTCTGCTCCCCCCACCACCAAACTCCCCCCCTTCAAGCTCATCTGGGGATGATACCAAGCCCCGCCCCAATTACTTCCCTGGCTTCTGCCATGTTCCTGCTGGCCCCTGGGACCCTCTGTTGGCCCACAACATCTGCAATGTTGACGGAAAGTTTAAGGTTCCCTCTTCCTTGCCCAAATACTTCCCAATTATGAGCGTAAAGGGTGGGCCGGCCATGGTGGCCAATGGGTATATTTTCTCTTGCAACAATGCCAACTGGGGCTTCAAGAGCCATCATTACACCTGCAAGGACCGCTCCTGCCCAGTGCGGCTCAACACTGAGCGCTAGGAATTGGTCCAAACCATCAAGGGTGAGCATACCTGCACCATTCTCAATACAACCATTGCCCACCTCCTCAAGTGGTATCTTGTCCGGGTAATGCCCACCTCCAAAGATCTTTCCGCCACCCAGCTGGCCATGCTTGCTTGCAAGTACCTCTCCCCAACCAACTTGAAGAGGGTGCCAACCCACAATCAGTTGGTCAAGTTTGTAAGTGATAGGCGTCAAGCCTCTAACCCCCTGGCCAAGAGTGCCACCAACATCAAAGACCTTATCCTCAAAGATGCCCTCAAGAAGACAGAGGATGGTGAGATGTTCCTGCTGCATGACAATGGGCAGGAAGTGGAGGATAGAATTATAGCCTACTCCACAACCTAAAACCTGGAGCAGCTGAACACTGCTACCACCTGGCTGTGTGACAGCACATTTGCTACTTGCCCCACCAACTTCAAGCAGCTTTGGGTCCTTCATGAGTAGTTCAATGACCAGGTTATTCCTGTTGTCTTCTTTCTCCTTCCTGGTGCCAAGACTGAAGTCTACACCAGAGCCTTCGAGATTGTCAGGGATGCTTTGAGCTCCCTTTCCACCAACCAGCTCCCCCTCCCACTCACACCACAAGGGCAAATCCCTCCTCCGCTGAGAAAGATGAGGCAACCATAGCTGCTGAGCAGCTAGCTCATGTGCACTCACTTGGGCCAAAAGTTATCATAATGGACTTTGAGCAAGCTCAGTTCAGAGCCTTTGAGGCCGCCTTTAATGGAGAAGTTCAGGGCTGCTTCTTCCATTTTAGGCAGGCCCTCATCAAGAATCTCAAGAGTGAGAAGGACCTTTTCAAGAAGTATCTTAACAATGGTAAGGGGAAGTGCCGCTTTGCTGTCACCCAGTTTGCTGCCTTGGCTTTTGTGTGCCCAGAGCATACTGGGATTGGCTTTGAGGCCCTCCTGGAGGACGCTTACATCAAGAAGCACTCCACCATCTTCAAAGATTACTTGGATTACTTTGAGCGCCAATGGGTGGGCAAGAAAGTGACTTCCCAGAGAGGAAAGAGCGGGGTCACTGCCCCTTGGAATTGCTTGAGTGCCTGCCTAAAGGGGGAGATGAAGGCCACCTCTAGGCTTGAGGTTTGGCACAAGCACCTGAAAGTGAAGTTTGGGTCCAACCCCAAATACAACAAGTTCTTTTCTAAGTTGCAGGAGGAGAAAGCAAGAACTGTCTCCAAGTTTTGCAACCTGGCCAACCAGGTGGACCCTGAGAAGCAAAAGTCCAAGGAGCAGGACTACCAGGAGGACATTCAAAAGGTGATGAAGAAAAAGTACAAGGTGACGGAGATCAAGAAGTACCTGGAAGATGTTGCCACTGCTCTTGCTGGTGGCTTTAATTAGCACAATAAACCTTGCTTTGCTTTGCCTATATATTTTTACTTTTAAACTTTTAATTTTTTAATTTACTTATATAGCACTAATCTTTTTAGTTATAAATGGTAAGTTTAAGATACAATTTCAATGTGGTTTAGTAAGAAATATCTTATATTTTGTTAATTTGTCTTTAAGGTATGAGATATTTTCAGTTATGCATATATAAAGTATAATAAATTAAGTATAGAATTTTCTTATAATTTGTAGTTATTATTTTATATAAAATATCTTTATTTTTGGTTCATTGGAATTTTAATTTTTATGGGAATAAAAACTAATTTTAAGATAAAGAGTGTAATTTACATAGTAAACTGAAAATTATTTGGTTATATCTTCTTATTCTTATTACTTACAGTAATTTTTTATTGTATTTTGAATTTTCTGGGGTCATTTTATTATAATAAAGTATTTTAAAATATATTTTTATATTAAAAATGTTCAGGGTAAAGTGTTTTGTTAATTAAAAAAGTGTCAACATCCAGGAGACAACATTATTAAAAACCGGGTTATCACTTTACTATAGTGTTGACATTAAAAGTATCAACATGGCCACTGTCAACATTTTTAGTGTCAACATGAGCGCTGTTGCCTTCCTGGGTATGGTTGCATACGTCTGGAAGTTCATCCCTAACTGCGGCAAACTAATTGTGACGCTCACCAAACTCCTAAACACTAAGCAACACTTCCACTGGACGCCTGTCAGAGACCAGGCCTTTGAGAAGTTAAAACAGAACCTCACAGCTGCACCCATTTTGCAGTTTCCCAACTGGAATTGTCAGTACAAACTTGAGACTGACACCTCCAATAGGGCCATAGGGAGCGTGTTGTAAATGGAAACTGCTGAGGGTGCCTTTCTTCCTTCCTTCCTTCCTGTGACCTATGAGTCCAGAAATCTTACTGATTCATAACAATGTTATCTCATACACAATAAAGAGTTGGCAGCAATTTTACACTGTGTCAAGAAATGGTGTAGCTATCTATAAGGCACCTGTTCCCCCAGGTCTTAATAGACCATAAGTCTCTCCAGTACTTCAACACTCAGTCACACCTGACCTGACGCCAGGCAGGGTGGATTGAATGCCTGTCCCTGTACCAACTACTCATTAAGTATAAGCCTGGGAAGGAACTTGTCACAGCTGATGTCCTTTCTAGGCTTTATGTAGTATCCATTACAGGAGAAAACAGGTTAGACCCAGACTGGCCCATGATCTATCTGCGTCCCAAGACCACCTGTTACAAAAGCCTCAACTCTGTGACCATTTCCAAACTGAAAAACAATGAGAGTGAGTTTGTCACAGACGCTGACAATGTCTGCTGCCAGGTAGAGACAGATGAGAAGATGCTGTACATTCCCACCACACAGCAAGGAGACACAATACTGCATTATCACCACACCTTAGGCCATAACAAAGGATGTAACATCTTCAAAATTATGAAGTGTAAGGTTTGGTGGCCCTGTATGCACCAGTACATCATGGACCTTCTTGAGATGTGTGTGCTATGTGAAAAAGAACACATCTAAACCTGCCCCGCCCAAGTCAGTATTGCCAATCAAAACCATGGAACCTTTTGAGCAATGGGCCCTCAACAATGTTAGGCCTCTACCTGAAGACAAACTGGCAAGAAGTATATCATCACTTATATTTAATACTTCACCTGCTGGCCAGTGGCATGGGCAACCACTAATCACACCGCTATAACCTTCACTTGATTCATTGGCAAGGAGATTGTGGCACACTTTGGCTGCCCCAAACATCTTGTCACCAATAGGGGACCTGAAATTGTAGGTAACATTATGAAGCCATACTGCGTCAAAAATGCCCTTGAACAAGTAGTCACCATGCCATATCACCCTCAGGTCAACAGGCGTGTAGAGCACCTAAATAGCTCCCTGGTACAACCAATTGCCAAACTCTCCCAGGAGCACACAAATACTTCCTGGAATGAGCACCTTACCACTGCTTTGCTTATTTTACAATCTTAAATCAATTGTGGTACAGGCTTTAGTCCCACTGCTTTAGCCTTTAGAACTCATGATGACCTAATGGGGGTAAATAAGGGAAAGCTATGGTCCACTGTTCCCAGAAAACCCTCTCTTACAACTACCCCTTCACTAATTCAATGGCGCGCTAAAGCTTGTGACATTGAGCAAGAATGGATCAAGGGGTCAACTAAGCACCTCAAAGCAAGATATGCTATGGGTGATTCTGTCTACGCCCTCAATCTAAACTCTGCAAATCTTGAATCCAATTTCTTGGCCCCTTCAAGGTAGATGTTGTCTACAACAACCACACCTACCAGCTTGAAGACGCCCAAGGAAACACCAAAACCCTTCACCATGATTGCTTGCGCCCATTTTGTGCTATCTCTGCACAAAATCTATTTGTGTGTATTTTTCCAGAACTTTCACAGGTTCCAATCCTGGTGCCTGACAACAAGCAGGGGACAAGGGGGTGTTGCAACCAATTTTACCTCCTTGTCTGCTAATGTATCTCACAATACACAGGGGGCGCTCAAAGAGACATCCCATAATGTGTCTAATGGTATGGATCAATCTGATGGTGAGGTCAAATTGTGGGCACTATCTTTTAATTAAGAGTGTTGCCAATTCAACACTCTGATCCCTGCTCAAGTCATTCCCAACCCAAACCTTATATTAAACCTGCCACTGTGCCACCCCTGGTGGACTTGTGGCTTCTTGATATGGTATAGTAACTTCAATATTCCTCAATAAACAATATATTATTCTTCTCATTATTGTCCTTTATATTAGACTGCTGTCTTCCCCAATAAAACTATTCAAGGTATGAGCACTGGATATTGTGGGACTCATACCAGGAGATAATAAAAGCAAGTAATAGATCATCACATCCACTGGTTATGAAACAAGATATTCTTTAGTGCAAGCAACAAAAGAACATAAAGGAAACAATATGAGATAGTTCATAGTAATGAAATAATTATCAAGTTTGAAACCCCCATGCTTTTAATCATAGACAGATGTACTAAAATTACTGTTGTAGATACTAATATCTACCTTGCCAAGAACAGTATATTACACACTGTTGCCAGTCCTTATTTCCCACTGTCAGGGAATTAACCTTGGGCAGATAGCCTGTTGTTTTCTGGGTATGCACTGGCCGCGGGTTTGCAGGCAGAGCCCATCACAAGATTGGGGCTAACTTAATAAGGTAGGATATTGATTTTCCCACCCAGGGCCATGGGCCAGTGTCTGGAATTATAATGTCAAGCACCCCAGTAAGGGTGATGTACAAAATCCCAAACAGCTTATTTGTGTGGTCTAGGTGGAGTTCAGGAGCAGACACAGGAATTGGTTTGGGGGTGACTGGTGGTTCCATGTCCACTGGTATTCAGACAGGAAGTTGTATTTTTCTCTGCATAATTTGGGTTTAGTTACATGCCAAAAAATCTTGTCTATTATATCTAGTTAAAAAATTTATGCAGACCAAGGGTTCTTGCTCCCATATCTTCTAAAGGGTGTATTCTTTGTATTCAGGCTTCAGTGGGTACTCTGTAAAGTGGACAGGACCAAATGGGGTGTCTGACAGACAATAAACTGTGGGTGGTGGGGAAGATGGTCCAGAAGATCTTAAACTAAACTGATAAATAGCAAATATAAAAAGGGGCATTGATTGGGAAAACTCAATGTCTCATAAGCTTTTATTTAAAAATGGCAATAAATTCTTAGCATAGAGTCCACAGGTCTATATAGTACCCTGCCGCCAAGATTTACATTTACTATGTGGGGTTCATCATTGGATTAGGAATTATGAGGTCAGGTAGCCAGGACTCCCAGGTTTTGGATTGGTGAAATGGCACTATTTCTGGGGGGTCGCACATTGGCTGTATCTTCTGGAAGGATTGCTTGGCCCTTCTCTTTTTGTACCATAGTCATGGGGTTGGCCTTTAGGTCTGTGTTTCTCTTGGGTGGTGAGTCTTTATTAATCATCTGGGTAGACTTCAAACTCATGAAGCTAATGGTAGGAATTTATTTGCCTCTATTGGGAAATTTTTCTATTTTTCCTTTGGGTAATGTAGCTTTTAAGGTTTTTCTCATGTTCTCATTCTGGAAGCATGTACAGCCTCAGCTTGGGGGGCTTGACCCCAATAAAATGTGGGTGGTTGGCCATTTGGTCCTTGGGGCTGGCGGCCCGGGGGTGATAGGGCCGGGGTTTGAAGCCCACTATTGGGCCTGGGTTTTAAGGAAGAGAAGATTGAAAATTCTGACACCCAAAAGCTAATGGTAGATTTTATAGATTAAATTTATCTCTAGTAGAAGCATTAAGTAAGCTATTTGCCAATAATTCTTGCCTCTGGGTTGATATAATGTCAACAGTTTAAATGGTATGATGTACCTGGGTGAGCTATAACACAGGGAAAAGCCCGCATAAACTTGTCTTTGGACACAAACAAGACATTATTAGTCCACTCTGGGATTATACCTACCCTTACATAAAGGTTTACATGAAAAAATGCCCCTGCATTACAACAAGCCAGGAAGCCAGAGAAAAGGAAGTGTGGAGAAGGAAGCAATACCACTCCAGGAAAAAATAAATCAGGAGATGATATCTTAGTTGTAAATCATAGCCTACAAAAGTTGGAACCAGAGTTGAAGGGACCCAGTATTTTTGTAGAAGTAAAAAATAATAACTATCTTGTTAAAGAAATTGATGCCTGTACATAATTGAAGCTCATATGCCATGATTGACTCCAGGTGTGCAAAGGAAGATATGCCAAATGTAACTCATGACTACCTTTCTCTAACAACAAAATAGATCAATACCAAGAATTTTACGTAGATAATCTCAAAAGTTCCAAGAAAGCTATGCTTTCTAGCATCTCATGAAGATACATTTCAACATCTATGATTACTTCCTCCCAAAAAATCATTTCTGGGAATAAACCTAACTGTCAAATATTTAGTGGCACTCCTGCCACACTATCAAGCTGTAAGAAATCAAATATTTTGAATAATAAGAGAAACATTACCTGGACAAGCTCCATGACTGCCATGATATACATGGACCGTATATGGCTCCCTGTGATACCATACAACTCTATATCTTCATATCAAATAAAGTATCATTCTCTTTGCAATCCCCCTTTATCTTTTTTCATATACTTCCCATTAGTATATATAAAAAGTTGTATTGAAACTATATAGTTGAAATGATGATTAAAGATAAAAATGAATTCAAAGAGTGTAACAAATGATTGAAAATGATAAAAACTCAATAACTGGAGAAACTTTATCTAAGTATATGATAAAAATTTCTTTCGAGCGGAGAATTGAACCCCAGTCTCCCGCGTGACAGGCGGGGATACTCACCACTATACTACCCGAGAATTGAAAAGCCCCAAAATACTACAGTATATATACTTTATCGTTGTAAAAAGTAATTAAAGTAAGCTTTATAATTTATTTACCATATACATTAAAAAATGATGACATTATAATATAAATTATTTAAAATTTGAACTATTGTGAACATTATTTTATAGCAACTATTATGATGTATATCAATAAAAAACAACATTTGGTTATTTTTTAAACCAAACTATATTAACTCTTCTACTATTACAAATATTAAAACTAAAATAATATTTCTGAAAATAAAAATAGTTTGATATGTAACAAATACCTTAAATTAAAGCTATATTTAATATTTTAGATTTACAAATAAAACAATATTTTTATTTAGGAAACTGCTCATTAAAGCGGTATACACCATGTCAAGATTGTCTATGTTGTCTAATTAACAGATTTAATCAATAATTGCAGGTGCTTAACTATACAGCCCTGTAGATGAATTCAACATAAATATGCATTAAAATAGAAAAAAGATTTATAAATTAATATCAAATTAAATTCTGGCATTTGTTAATATTTTGCTCTACTTAATGAATGAAACCTGCCAATATTGTCAGGAATGTCATTTTTCTCCCTTTGAAACCCAAGAATTGGAACAGGTTTCAAACCTTGGTCAAGCCATCCCGCAAGCTGCTAGCCCTGAGAACCAGGGGGCCACCTTCTTGTATTTTTTGTGATCAAATCCTCTCTGGTTTGAATTAAAAATACACTTGATATGAGGACACCAGTGTAGACTTTCCAACAATGAACCTAGAAAAAGACATACTGTAGATTCAGAATCTAAAGGTAAAAATGTGGGATTGTCAAATTCTTTTGCTTAAACTCACTAACTTACTGGAACATTTTTCATCCTTTTATATAAAAAAGTAAGTTGTTCTGGGATGAAAATTACTCCATTAAGTTGGTGATTTCATGCAAAAGAATTTGACAATCCCACATTTTACCTTTAGGTTCTGAATTTACAGTAAAAAAATTGCCTAATGAAGGCAAGGAGGCTCCTGCTATTAGCTTGAGAAGCCTGATTTCTACCTTGTAAGCTAATTAAGGTTCAGCCCCCAAGGAAGACACTTACCAACAAGATAGCCCCAGGAAAGTTGCTCAAGAACAGAAGGGTTGTGCTATTCTTCTGGAAAAACTAACCAACAAATGCCTGCACAGTGACTGTGTCATTTTGCTGTCTTTAAACATGGGCTATCCTGCCCACCCAAAACCCATTTTCAGACTTTATGATAATTCCCAATCAGTAGAGTTAATGTCTGGTAGTGGGGTACTATATGAACTCATATACTCTGCTCCAGACTTTTTCATCATTTTTGAATAAAGGACATGAAGTATTGGGTTTCCCAACTATTGCCATATTTTATCTTAGTAATATGCCAGTTTAACTCTAATTCCTCAGGCCTGCCTGCCCCACCACCCACAAGACTTTGTTCTCCAAGTGCTTCCTCTGGTCCTATTCACTTTACAGAGTACCCTTTGAAGCCAGAATATTAAGAATACACCACTGAAAACATCCTAACACACAGCCCTGTGGCTCATACATAAGAGTTGCCATGATATAATAAAAAAGACCTTGGTTTACCACTGAGCCTTGCTTGTTTAAAGACAAATACAGCTTCCTTCTTGCTTATTAATTAGACATAGAGCTGCCTCTTACCCCCAAACTGATGCCCACATCTGCCTCTGAGCTTTCCCTAGACAATTTAAATAAGTTGTTTGTTATAGTATGCATAACCCTTTTGGGGGTGATTGTCACTATCATCTAAGCTTCTGCCCTGTAGTCTTGGGTGAAAAAATTAATTTTTTAACCATTTAAGTTAGCATCAATCCTATGGTGGGTTTTTTCTGCTTGGCCTGCAGCCTGTCCTATCCCAGAAAATGACAGACAAGCCTCCCAAGGTTGGTTCCCTGTCAGATATTGTATAATTAATTAGTTCATCTCAAAAAAATTCCACATATGCATATAATAATTAATATTCTAAACTTTAATTATTATAGAACAGGAGAGCTGTCATATGGACTGTCACATGAAGTTCACCTAGAAGAGTCCATTATAGATTGGGCTGCTGGCCATCTTCTCTAAGAAAAAAGGCCAGTAACTAAATATATTATAAAAGCTCTTATTAGATTGAAACAATCACCCCCATCAACTAGCAGCCTCCCTATGACTGGTTACCCTGAATTGTGGCCTAGATAAAAAATTGAATCTGTTTAATTAAGGGATCTAATTGTGAAAGCAGCTGCTTTTACTTAAGACTAATGTCTTGAGCTAATTGCCTTTCAGTAGGCAACTGTGGTGAAGTTGACTCTCTGATAGTCAACAACCTGTTGACTACCAGGGAGTTGACTACCACATATGTAAATCTATTAGTATTTTTTTTAAAACAATTTAAGTCAATTTTTACTAGTATTTCAGGGGTTAAAAACCAAAAATCAAGATTAAAAACACTGGAAGTTGACTTTGTTTAATAATCCTGTTAGTTCAAAGACCAATTTAAGGGGTGATTTATATTTAAATTTACTAATGAAAATTAAAATCACCTGTGATTGACACTCTAAAAGTAAAAGTGGCCTGGTTGACATTTCTTAAGACAAATCTTAATTTTATTAATAAAACACATATGCACTATATAAATTTTATTATTTACTATTATATTTTTATTATTAGTGTCTATAGTTGTCAATTAAGCTCCAAAGCACCACTATACAGTAGTTTTAAAAGCTATGGTGATAACCAAAATACCTCAGATTTAAACAAAATGATTTCAGATTTAAGCAAATTCCAAATATCAGGTTAAAATATACACTCTGTTAACAGGGTTTATTGGCGTTAATGGGCAAAATGGGTCAACACAGCAACAAAGTACTCACACGCAAAGCAAAACTATTCAAAATACCATCCAAAATACATTAATTCAACACAAAATGGTGTGAGTTGACTTTTGGTGTACATATGTTTACTATGTGAATTGGTGGCAAAATACACCCAAGCACAGTGAGTCAAAACTCAACCCAAAAACAAAACATAACAACAACTCACTATGTAAACAAAATCACTCAAATGTTGTGTGCAATGGATTGTAATCAAGAACAATACCAAGATATCTGAAATAAGACACACAATCCAAGACATAAATTTTAAAAATATTGTGTTGGGTGCTTAATTTGGCATAAAATCTGGGAAAATGGGTGAAAGTTGTTTTGGGTATTCCAAAATGGGTGTGGTAAAACCAAAAACAACTAATTAAGAAATAAAAATCTATAATCAGGATATTGGGTGGGTAAAACTCTAATTAAATATTCATATTCATATTCAGATAAAAGCAAAAATTAAAAGTAAGGAGTGACTTAATTGAAATTTATTTAGTATTTTATTAAATTCTCAAAATGGAAGGAACACAACAACAGAGTGAAATTGCACCTGTTGTGTGCCGCAGTTGCGGCTGCCCCCGCGGGTCAAAAAACAGAGTTAGTGCAACCCAATTGCCTACTCAGGAAGGAGACATGAGAGGAGAGTTCAATAGTGACACTGCACTGACACAGCTGGTTCAAGGAGCACAAGCTGCTAGGGTGCAGAGCATCAATCCTTGGGTCCCCAAGCTGACCCAGAAGCCCACCAAGGTCACCACTACCAAAACAGTTAGAAACAAGGAGGTAGAGCTTACTTTGTATGTGTTTGACGCTGTGTACCGCCAAGAGTCAGTCCTGTCAGCCATGATGAAGAAGGTTAAGCCTGTGCTTGACACTAGCTAAAAGCCTTACATCAGTGATGGCAACCAGGAAGAGGACAAGGAGCCTGAGATTTACAGAACTGATGAGGGACAGCTGGTGTTAAAAAAGGTTGCAGCCTTCTACAACAAGGTACCCATGCCCTGTATTGTGCCCAACGCCAAAGAGCCAATCCCCACCGCTAAAAAGCCCGCTCACAAGCAAATCCCCAACATCAAATGCATCATCCTGCTTAAGCTAATGCATGAATCAGGCAATTACAAGGCAGCCACAGCCATTGTTGGGGTGGATCCCAAGTACGCCTCAAAGACCTTCAACAAGTTCCTCAACACGGGTTGAGTCCTTACCGCGGAGAAATCCTTGTGTGTTTCCACTATGCTCACCAAGGAGCACAAATGGGCAATCCGCCAGTGGATTACCCAGGACTGCCATCTTGAACTGGCAAATATACAGGCTATGGTCAAGTCTGCTTTTGGGATTGAGGCCTTGATTTTCTTTTACTACCATCTGGTCAAGGGAATGTGATTTTCCTGGGAAAAACTCGGGGTATCCCCATACAATCAGAACAGCCCAGCCAATATTGAGACCCAGAAAAACTACGCAGAGGCATATACTGCCCTCAAAAACAAGGGGACAGTCAAATTTTACTATATTGCCAAATTGGTATTTGCCTCATCTATGTGCAATGCATATGGGTATGTCCCAAAAGGCTCCAATGACGAGGTAGCTTGGCGTGCTGCATACTCACCACAGCCTATTCAATGGTGGCTCTCCTTGGTCCAAAGGGGATTGAGCTGTATCAAATGATATTGGGTTCTCACAATAGCCGTACCTTTCTATCATTCCTCCAATTGGTCCAGGAGCACCTGAGGCGCACAAGTCAGGGCTTCACCAATGTAATTGTGCTGGATAACGTTGGTCTCCATAAGGTGGCAGATATTCTTGAAGAATTTTCATCAATTGATACCAGCATTGCAGTGGGCCCCCAGCAATTGGCCACGGCAAGTTTGCACCTTCTCTTCCTCCCTGCCTATTCACCCTTCCTGAATCCCATCAAGGAAGTTTTTGGGTGGCTCAAGCAAGTCATCAAGCAAGGGGCCCCAACTGGGACCAAGGACCTCTTTGATTTGCTGCAGGCCAGGATCCACACCCTCCCAGCTGAGACCATGAGCAAATTCTATGGCCATGCTGATTTTTTCATCCCTGCATGCCTTTCCAAACAGCCAATCAATTAAAGGCTTAGTGTGCCCAACTTTTTTATATTATCTAATTTACTATTTAGGATTTATTAATTATCATTTTATATTTAGAAGCTTCTAAGCCCACAATCACATTCAGCGGGACCATCAATGAAGATTTGTGATTTATTTATTTTATATTAATTATTTTATTCTGGCATCTGAGGCTATCCCAAACACTTGATACTGGATTACACAAATATATTTATATCACTCTTATCAAATAAATATAAAAATGGAATTAAAAAATTAAATGTATAATGTACAAATTAGAAGTATATTTATTGGAAAAGAGAGTTTTAAGGGCGCCTGTAATGGGTTCTTTGGTATGTATCCACCCAGAAATGGAGGTGATACACAACCTCCACCGCCACACTGTAGATGGTGGATACATCCTGATTGAAATACTCCCGCCTGCTGGTGAAAGGCAGTCTGTTCAGGTGGGAGTGAAGCAGCAGCTTTTCAGGCGGGGCCATAAACCCATAAATACCAGCCAGGGCCAGGGCATCCTGGATAATGTGGTCCACCAAGTTGTATCTGGGGGGACCTTCTTCCCATTCAGGGAGAGCTTGGCCTTGTTGATCCTGAGAAGGACCCTGTTCAGGTCCTCCACACTAGCGCCCATTCCAAAGTAGAAGAGATACCCAAGGTAAACAACAAGATGAAGCCTTTGTCCAGCAAAGGCTTCTGTAAACTCACAGAGTTTATTATACACAGTACTAATATTCTTCTTGTCCTTGGTCTTATCAAATGTGAGCTCCATTGCCAGAGGGACCCCTGTCTTGTCAGCGCTCCAGGCCAACCCAAAGTTGGCAAGGAAGATCTTGGTTTTCTTGACAGCTGTTGCATCTGCAACAGCCAATTTTCCCATTGCACACCCAAAGTTCTCCAGCAGGTAAGAGAGCGTGTGCTCCACCAGGAAGCAGAAGCAAGCAGCCGCATGGTCCTGACCCATCTCCAGTATGTTCTTGAATGGGAGTGTTGCCAGGACGTCCCAAACAAGCTCAATAAAGTTTACACAGTAAACTCCACTAAGGGATACCAGGTCCAGGCGGACTAGTTAGGCATCCTTGTAGGCAGTAACTGCCCACTCAGATGCCCCCTCAGCATGTGTTAGCTCAGCCAATGCCTCCTGTGACATTGGAAAGGATCTGTGGACGCAGTCCTCCAGCTCCTGCAAGACAGGGGGGACAGAAACAGCTGCCTTGCCACATGATTGGCGTAGTTTGTGTAGAATGTGGCAGGGCCAAATGGGACCAGGACCCAGCAGATTTCATTGTCTATGTTTTCTAAAAAAAACATGTAAGAATTTTGAATTTTTATTAATTTTTGTTTTTTAGGTTACCTTTGTGTGTTTTCTCCTTACCGGCAACTTCAGCAGACTTAGCCATTCTTGGCACAAGCAATTCAGTGTCCTCTTTCCTGGCGCGCTTTTCTGGCTTGAGATGTGCATACATCTCAGGGTTGTCAACCCAGACAGACAGTGCAGAAAGATTGTACACCTTAAACTGGAGGCCTCAACCACATTCTTCTGAATGTTGTGTAGAAGCTCAATCATCTTCTTGGGGGTGTCCAGTATTTTGGTCATAAGTGTCAGGGATCCAACCTATGGGGGGGGGTTCCTGAGAACTTGCGGGCGGATGGCCTGCGGGCCCAGCAGGGAGAGCCCACCACAAGATTGGGGCTAACTTTACAATATAATATAACAATTTTCCAAGGACTGCCCAAGGTCCGCTTACAGGCACCATAGAATCAATCAATCCGGTGAGGGTGATATACATCACCCAAATACTTGGGTGGAAGTGGATTCATCAGTGGCAACGGATTCTTGTAGGCAGTTGGGCCACGGGGTGAGGGGCAGTGTCATTGGAACCAGATATGCGGGCAGGAAATTATACTTGTCTCAGAATAGCAGAGGGGGCCAGATGATTTTGATGCCTTCTCTGTAAAGGACTTCTGTCTCTCTAGTTCTAGCTTTGGGGCTGTGGATGAGGATCTCCTCCAGAGTAAACTCCAAATACACTGGGTTGAGTGGGTACCCAGTAAAATGTACTGGGCCAAAGGGAGCTCCTGGTGGACGGTAAAGTTTGGGAAGCTGGTCCGCGGTTTCTTGGGGTAGGTGAGCACGGGGTGTGGAGCTGCAAGGAGTAGACTGTAGATGAAGTAAAAATAATAACAAGTATGGTATGATCTGGTTAAACCAAAGGTTCATGTCACTTTATTGCAAGGATGGCAATGGGCATCTTCCTGGCGGCCCAGGGTATAAGTATGCCCATCTGTCATGGTAAAAATTTCGCAAATTCTGTTGGCCCAGGGTTTCCCAATTACCAGGTCTTCCCAGTCTTTGTTGGCATCAATTGCAGGGGTTATTTCATTAGCTGGTTCAAACTGAGAATGCTCAAATTCCCTAGTCAGGTTGTGGGATTGGTTGCCTCTGGGTGGCCTGCGTTCTATGGGAAAATTCTCTGTTTCCCCTTCTGTGTGGGCCCAAGTTATTTTGGAGTCTGTGGCTGGACCTGTCCGTTGATTGGCTGTTTTATCAGGTTCTTTAGTGTGGAGGGTATTGGCGTAGGTACATTTGGTTCATCAAGTTTAAAAGGATTTTCCAAAGTCAAATTCTGTTCTGATTTGAGCCTAAAAAACTGCAGGCTGGCGGCCCGCAAGATGCCGGGGTTTGAGTTTCATAGTTGAGGCTTTTTGATAATTATAGTTGATAGGAGTTTGTCACTTGTGACAATAAGGGCCTTTGCAGAAACCTTGTATATTTTTTCCCCTTCAAGGACAGCAGACTTAACTCTTGCTTTGACCTTGCGGTTAATTTCTTTGATCTCTGCAATTGCAGAGTCAAGGTCCTTCAATAACTTCTCAAGTTCTCTCATAGATTTTTACTAATATTTTCATATATTTTCATAGCTTTCACCCAATAAAATGTGTATTATTCTGATACTATTGCCTCTTTGTTTATTCCTGTTTGTTTTCACATTTACTACATTATCCCATTTTTTTACCCATTGTGTATATGTTTTACGCTTAATCCAATATGTGTTGTTTGCTTTGTGTTAGAATTGTTTCCTTAATTGTCATATTATTTTTGGCACTTTACACAGCCCCTTGTGAAAATATTAACAACAATTTGGTGATCAGCTAAATTTGAATTATAAAATTATAGGTTAATTGTGTTTAGATAAAGTTGTTACTGATCCAAATTCAAAACCTTAATGATAAACTTTAAGTCAATAAGGAGCCAAGTGATAAAGTGATTGCTGTGACATAAAGGGTCATTGAATAACTCTTTGGTGCATGTGTGCTAATTAATATGATTGGCTGGTTGTTTTGCCATTGTGCACCATTGCCACTGTGGCAAGTTGTTGATGGACCAGTGCCCAATCAGCTGCTGGGTTAACACTAGTCCATCAACAAATTGCCACAGCAGCAATGGCACACAATGGAAAAACAACCAGCAAATCATATTAATTAGTGCACATGCATCAAAGAATTATTGAATAACACTTTATGTCACAACAATCACTTTATCACTTGGCTCATGATTGGCTTAAAGTTTATCATTAAGGTTTTGAATTCAGATCAGTAACAACTTTATCTAAACACAATTAACCTATAATTTTCTAATTAAAATTTAGCTGATCACCAAATCATTATTAATATTTTCACAAGGGGCTGTGTTTGGGTACTAAAAATAACTTTGTTCTGGATCTAGATTCACAGAATAGTAAATATATGATTTTATAGAAATAAACTGAACATAAAGAATAAAACCAACTATAAACAAAGAGAAAATGAACAATTGAAATTAAAATAAAGATAATATAAATAGAAAATGTTTGGCAACAGGGGGTTTATTGAGGGCAGGGAAGAGTGATGCCTAGTAGGCAGAATAGTGTGAGAAGGAAGTGTTGAGACGGTGCTGGCCTGTGAGGTCTGGGATTGGGTGGGCGGGGCTGGAAGATGGGGGTAGGGGTAGGAGGATTGCAAGTGATGGCCGCCATATAACACTCATTATATTCCTTGTCTGTCATTGGCTCAATTGGCTGGTAGATGGCTGTGGCAAGGGGTGGGAGGCACTTGTCTTTCTGTGATTGGTTGCCCATATTCACATGAAAAACCATCTGTGCAAACAAGTCAGCCACCATTTGGTGACCAAAGAGAGAATCATGGTCAAGGACCCCAAGATAGAGGTTGTTGAAAGCCTGAGGGCAGCGCTCCCAGAGTGTATCTCTAATGTTAATGAAAACAACATCACTCAGATGGATGTCTGCATGGCCAGCTGGGTACAAAGAGGCCTGGTGCCCACGTTTCTGGATGGCCTCAAGGGCAGTGGAGCTCCTTCCATCTGGTGGCTCAAGAAAACCCAGTGCTTGGAATTTGGGCCATCCCAGGAGTCAAGTAATTCACCAAGGATATGGCAGTACTTGTATACATTGGTGAAATCAGGGTTTGTTCAATAGTAGACAAAACCCTTGGCCAAAACATCCAGAAACGCACCAATAAATGTCCTCCTCTTGACCTTCTTCCTTCTATTCTTAGTGGCGGCTCTTCCTTGGGTGCCAAAATTGTCAAAAGCTATCAATAGCTTATAGTAGGAGATAAAAATGATTTCATCTGATAGACTTGTCAGGCATTTGACTAGGGTGGATTCAATGACAGGATCATATGAGGAATCCTTCTGCCATCCTATTGGTTGCCAGCAACATTGATCAGCACACAGACTGACACCACCTTTCCGTGCATCCAGAGCTGCACCATGCGCTCAGAAACCCAAATGTCATGGTGTGCAAGTTGCTTTCAGGCCTGGGTCAGGGGAAGCTTGGGTCTCATTACAAGAGATTGAGCATTATTGTGTATGCCTTGTTGATTTGGGACTCTGGGGCCTTCTTGGGCTTCTTGGCTGTCCCAACCAGGTTTCTCTTATTCATCAGGTTGTTAAATTCCCGCATTATTGTAGCCTGGGTGAATTGCAATTGGGTTGTATCCTTACCCAGGACAGACCCTGCAGGTTCAGTGCCACAATTTCCTGAAAAATTTGGGCAGTGATTATTCTGTGTTTGGGGCGTAGGAGCTGAAGCCTTATTGGCTGGGGGAAGGTTGACTGATGGCAGGAAGTTGTTCCAAATCAAGGTTGTCATCCTAATTGGTTGGTTGATGCACAGCTTGTGCAGGGGTGGGTACAGGAGCGGGGGAAGAGCTAGACACTAAGTGACTACTGAACAAGTCAAAGCCATATGGGTCAGGGGTCAGTTACATGTCAGCTTCCTTGTTACCTGCCTCAAAGTCTTGGGTGTAAATGGGTGCCTCCATGTTCTGAGCCTCCATTAAAGCTGGCTTGGCTGCTGGAGCTGTTGAAAATGTTGTTGCTAGTAAAAACCATCTTGAAACAAAACCTAGGATAAAATCACTAAAAATAGAGGTTTAAAATTTTATGATTTATTTTTATTGTAATCACCATTCCATAATTGAAAGGTTCTCAAAACCTTTTCATACAAATCAGGCGCCATGATAATGAATAAAATACCTCTGTTCCTAAATTAGATAGCTGTTGATTGGCTGTTAAACTGTTATACTTCTATTTTAGGCTGCTCATACTGCACATCTTGTGTGACTTCATTTTGTTTCATGATTGTGGAATCTTGCTTCTAGATTGCTCAAATTTTGTTTCATTTTAGTCTTTCTGTTAGTGCCTCATATGAATCCTGATTGGATTATAATATACTCCAGAACAGCATTCATTCATCTCACTTGTTGTGTCAGTTCATTTTGTTTGTGGTTTAAACTATGCTTCTTGATGTTTAATATAATTTTTTATAATGGGCTAGTGAAATTCTTTTGTTTGACAGTTCATTTATTAACCAATTTTTTTAAATTAATTGAATCCTGAATCTTGAGCAACTTGGATTTTGTTCAACTATGAAATCATTTTGTTTAAATCTGAAGTATTTTTGGTTGTCATCATAGCTTTTAAAACTACTGTATTAGGTTTTTAAAGAACTGATTTATAAATTTAAGTCTCATTCCACAGCTAAAACCTCATGATCCAACACTATCAATATTTTATATTTTTATTACATGATTTCATAAAAATATGGTAAGATACAATAACATCTTTATTATTGTTGTAACTGTGCTGTTTTAGCAGAGTTACAAGGGGAAAATATTTAGAAACTAGATAATAATCTTTATTGAGAGGTAGTGATTATATAGTCATAGTGAATCAATGGATAGTAGGAACAGGATTGTTGATCACATGGTTAGATGGTGAAGGGGGTGGCTTGATCCTGGCAAAGAGTCAAGCGCCAAAACAAGGTATCCACTGTAAAGGATCATCATCTGTTAATGTTGTTGGATTTGGTAATTCAAGTTGACTTCCTAGTCTGGCTTTGAGTAACCGGATAATCGGATTGCGGTTCATGAACCTGCTTGGTTAGAGCCTTGCTGGCGGGTTGAGCCTGCGGTTTTGACACCACCCAGCTGAGGGTCGGCCTCCTCTGGGGGCAGGTTGTCAGGGAGGTTGTCAGGAGACTGGGCGCCATATTGGACTAATTGTTGTTCTGTGGCGGGCAGGGCGGTTTCTTGTTGTTTCTGTCTTGCTTTACAGGGTTGCAGGCAATCATGGTGTAGGGTCTTGTCTTGCTTACATTTTACAAGCCCCTGAACAAGGTAAGTGTTATTGTTGCTTACCTTTAGGATGATTGCTGGCCCTACTTTTCAGGTTGTAGTTTGCTTTTGTCAACGTTCATGACCCAAACTTTGTCCCCAACTTCATGTCTGTAGCAGATGGGAACAAAGGTCTTTTGTAAATGTTCCTCTTCTTTTGCTGCTTGTCTGCTGTTGGCCTCTGTAACGTGGGGATCTGAGTGTGGGGGGACTTTACTTGGAATTTCCAGTTTAGGTCCTGTCAATGCTTCAATGATATTTGTCTGTGTGCTGTATACCAGTTCAAACAGGCTTTTCCCGGTGGATCTGTTCACTTGGGTTTGACACACAAGTAACACAGTTGATAGCTGCTTATACCATTCTTCAGGTTTGCCGGCAGTGAGTTTGGCTAAGGCTTGCACGAGGCTACCATTAAGCCTCTCTACACGCCTATTGGCCTGTGGTTGATATGATGTTGTTACAGTGTGTTTGACCCCATTTTTTGCAAGGTATACATTGGTGGTTTTGGAGGTTAATTCTTTCCCTCCATTGGTTATCAGGAGTTCTGGCTTTCCAAACTTGCTGATTATCTCCTTGCCAATAAATTGTTGTACATTGTTGCCAGTGTGGGCCCTTACTGCTTGGGCTACTGGCCATCACGTTGCAAAGTCAATGGCAGTAATGATGTATTTATTGTCATTGTGTTTTCCTGGCATGGGGCCAACAATGTCAAGAGCCCATACTTTGAAAGGTAGTTGTGTGAAGATGGGAAGTACTGACTTTAGCAGGGTTTTGCTTTTGGAAATTTTTTTGCATACTTCACATTGCTCTAGCACTTCTTGAACATTGCAATACAAAGTTGGCCACCAGGCCTTATGCTTAAGAAACTCATATAGGTTTTGGCTCTTGGTATGCCCAAGGTCTTGGTGGTAACGTAAAATGGTGTCCACTTGTTGGTGTGTGGGGATGTAGGGAATGGTTGTGCCATCAGACATTTTTCTGTTTAAGGTCCCATACACGTCAGCAAACAGGTGCTCATTTTTGATGACTGTTTCCTTTGTTATGTTGGTTGTGCCAGGGGGGAAACCTTTGTCTTTTGTATGTAGCACTTAGAGAGGCCAGTCTGGGTCTAGCCTATTTTCCCCTCTTGAGGCACAGACATACAGGCAGGAAAGGACATCTGCCATGGCAAGCTTGGCCCCAGGTTTGTACTGGATGAGCATGTTGAATCTCTCTAAAAGATCTATCAATCTGGCTTGTCTGCGGGATAGATTTTCTTGAGTCTTGAAGTAGATGAGCAACTTGTGGTCTGTCAAGGCAGTGAACTCTTCTTGTTGCTCCAAATAACAGCGCCATTTAACCAGGCAGTGTAAAATTGCCAACAGTTTCATGTTGTGTATAGGGTAGCAGCACTTGCTGTCTGTCAATTTGCGTGATTTGTAAGCCACAGGAAGGAAGTCACCAGTGTTGTTCTTGATCCGTAGTACTACCCCAATGGATGCTTCAGAGGCATCTGTTTCCATTTGGTACTCTTTATTGCGTTTGGGGTATTGGAGGATGGGCACTGTTGTGAGTTTTTCCTTAAGGTGCCGGGAAAAAAGATCACACTGGGGGGTCCACACAAATTTAGATTTGTTGCCAGTTATGGCAGACAGAGGAGCAGTCAGGATGCCGCAGATGGGTATGAACCAAATACATAAGCAAACATTCCTAGAAAGGTACAGAGTTCTGACTTGTCTTTGGGCAGCGGCATTTTGCAAATAGCCTGAATCTTCTGGCTGTCAGGTTTAATGCCGTCTTTTGAAACTATGTGTCCCATGAAGGGTAGTTGTTTGCGGAAGAACTGGCATTTGGAAGGTTTGGCTAAAAATTTATGTTGCGCTAGGGTGTCAAACACTGCCTCCAGATCCTTGTGATGCTGTTCCACTGACAGGCTGTAAACAATGATGTTGTCTAAGTAAACCAGGGTGCACTTGCTAATGTGGGGAGAAAACACCTCAGTCATGAAGGTTAAAAAGGTTGAAAGAGCATTTGTCATACCAAAATTAAGCACCACACATTTGTACAAGCCGTACTTGGTACAGAAGGCTGTTTTGGGGTGTCCTCTTCTTTGATGCAGATCTGGTTATAGCCTGCCGTAAGATCAATCTTGGAGAAGACTGCGGCGCCACCAAGGGCATCAAAGAGATTTTCAATGAGCAGTAGGTGATATCAATTCTTGATGATGACTTTGTTTAGGGCTTGGTAGTCTGTAACTAGGAGTAGGGTACCATCCTTCTTTGCTACAAAGAATACTGCAGCACCAAAAGGAGACTGTGAGGGGCAGATAAGTCCTTTCTCCAATGCTTCCTTGAGGTAAGCAGACAGGGCGTCATTCTTGTTAGGAGTGAGGCAATAGATGGGTTGTGCCTTGGGTACCTCTCCTTTGAGTTGGATGGAATGCTGTATGTGTTTCTCAGGCGGCAGCCTGGGTAGAGCTTCCTTGAAGATTTCTGGGTGTCAAGCTACAATTTTGTGATCCTGTGGCATTGTGGTATCCTGGTGATCCTTGAAATGGATAATCTTGTATTGGCAGGAGTCCCAGTCAATTGCCTTGAGGTTCTCTTGTTCATCCAAGGTCTCAGTGATGCGTACAAAGACATGGTCACGCAGGAGCTGATCCACGGAGTCAGGATAGATTTGGTGGTTGACACCTTCACGTTTGATGATCAGTACTGAGGTCACCCAATCTACATGGGGTTGTTCTTTTGCAACCAGTCAAGTCCTGGTACAATGTCAAACTTGGGAAAGTCAATGCCAGGACCTTGAATGATAGAGTGTAGGCTCTCTAGCATAACGGAGAAGGGGGCAGTTTCCCATGTCATGGCAATGTGATGTTCATCAGCTAAAACCACGTTTTTAATCCGCAAAGGATTAGTGGCTAGTTTGAACTTGTTAATAAAGCTACTGTTGACCAGGGTTTGGTCTGCGCCCAAGTCAAGGAGAGCTGAGCCTGTGTAACTGCAAAATTGGAAAGGATAGGTCATCAATTTATTTGGGTGTCTGGCAATGGTGTACAGTACTGGGTCTTCCAAGGGTACTTGAACCATTGGACATTGATCCATGTCCTCTGGGCAATACTCATTATTGGGCGAGTTGGGGATAGTCTGGGGAGAGCTTGGCTTGCTTAGTGCTCTCCCTGGGCTTTTCCCTTGTCCTGGTTGTCTTGAGTGGTTGCCACACGGAAATGGGTTCTGTTTGATTGTCTGTTATTCCTGTTCCTGTGTCCATTTGAACTGGAGGGCCTGTGGTTGGTGCTGCCATTACTGTTTCTGGGGGTGGTCTGTTAGAGCGCTGTCACAAGTGACAAACTCTTATCAACTATGCTTATCAAAAAGCCCCAACTACAAAACTTGAATCCTGGCATCTTGCAGGCTGCCTGGCTGCCCACAGTTTTTTGAGCTCAAATCAGAACAGGATTTGACTTTAGAAAATCCTTTTAAGCTTGATGAACCAAATGTACCTATGTCAATACTCTCCACACTGGGGGTTCCTGATAAGACAGCCAATCAACGGGCAGGCCCAGACACTGATTCCAAAATAACTTGGGCCCGCACAGAAGGGGAAACAGAAAATTTTCCCATAGAACGCGGGCCACCCAGAGGCAACCAATCCCACAACCTGACTAGGGAATTTGAGCTTCCTCAGTTTGAACCAACCAATGAAATAACCCCCGCAATTGATGCCACCAAAGACTGGGAAGACCTGGAAATCAGGAAACCCGGGCCGACAGAATTTGTGAAAGTTTTACCATGACAGATGGGCATACTTATACCCTGGGCTGCTAGGAAAATGCCCATTGCCATCCTTGCAATAAAGTGACATGAACCTTTGATTCAACCAGATCATACCATACTTGTTATTATTTTTACTTCATCTACAGTCTACTCCTCCCGGCTCCGCTCCCCATGCTCACCTATCCCAAGAAACCGCAGACCAGCTTCCCAAACTTTACTGTCCACCAGGAGCTCCCTTTGGCCCAGTACATTTTACCAAGTACCCACCCAACCCAGCGTATTTGGAGTTTACTCTGGAGGAGATCATAATCCACGACCCCAAAGCTAGAACTAGAGAGACAGAAGTCCTTTACAGAGAAGGCATCAAAATCATCTGGCCCCCTCTGCTATTCCGAGACAAGTGTAATTTCCTGCCCGCATATCTGGTTCCAATGACACCACCCCTCACCCCGTGGCCCAACTGCCTACAAGAATCCGTTGCCACTGATGAATCCACTTCCACCCAAGTATTTGGGGTGATGTATATCACCCTCACTGGATTGATTGATTCCATGGTGACTACAAGCGGACCTTGGGCAGTCCTTGGAAAATTTTTATCTTATATTGTAAAGTTAGCCCCAATCCTGCGGTGGGCTCTCCCTGCTGGGCCCGTGGGCTGTCTGCCTGCGAGTTCTCAGGAATCCCTCACAGGTTGGATCCCTGACAAGCGCCCACTTGAATGTGAATCCTTGGGTTGCTCTCTCTTCCCTGGCTGTGCCTTGTGAAGTGCATTGGACATCTGCTCCACCTTCTTGGCCTCAAAGTATAGACTTTGCAAGTTGGTTACTTGGTCCAGGTTCATGTGTCTCATTACGTGCGGCTTGAGAGCGTTGTAATACATGAGGTGTATGGCTGGGTTGTCAAAGACCATATCAGAGGGGGCGCGTAAACAAAGTTCCTTGTAGGCACAGGTGAGCTCCTTTACAGTACCAGTCTGGGTCAAGTTCTTTACTTGGAAGATGATCATGAGTGCAGTGTCCTTCAGCACAAATCTTGCCAAGAAGTCCTGCTTAAAGGTGTCCCAGTTCTTCTTGGTGTGTTCCTCATGCCACTTGTTGCACCAGGTGCCAGTGTCGTGTGTCAGTCAAATGGAGATTTCTGTAATCTAAAATCTCTGTGGGCATTCCATCTGAGTTAGCTTACTTTGAGCAGATTGGATTCATGCTGCGGCGTTGTTGTTGTTGGCTCCTGCAAAAGGTTCCAAGGAGGCGCTCCAAAGTCTTTGAGCTACGTAGGCTGGCATGGCATTTTTGTTGGTTGGTTGCGGCATAGAGGACAGAGCCTGAAAGAAACCTTGTGCAGACATGGCATTGAAGGCGGGTAGTGGAATCACCGTGTTCTGGTACAGGATAAAGCCATTAGGTATCTTGGCACCAGGAGTGTACAGGGTCCAGTCAGGCGGGAGGCCAGACATAATTCTGTTGAGAGTTTGTTGGCCGTGGTGTGTGCGGGAAACAGGTGGAATTTTTCAAGATAAGGTAGGATGGAGAACCTACCTGTTCTACCAATGTTGTAACTGTGCTGTTTTAGCAGAGTTACAAGGGGAAAATATTTAGAAACTAGATAATAATCTTTATTGAGAGGTAGTGATTATATAGTCATAGTGAATCAATGGATAGTAGGAACAGGATTGTTGATCACACAGTTGGATGGTGAAGGGGGTGGCTTGATCCTGGTAAAGAGCCAAGCGCCAAAACAAGGTATCCACTGTAAAGAATCATCATCTGTTTATGTTGTTGGATTTGGTAATTCAAGTTGACTTCCTAGTCTGGCTTTGAGTAATCAGATAATTGGATTGCGGGTCATGAACCCGCTTGGTTGGAGCCTTGCTGGCAGGTTGAGCCTGCGGTTTTGACATTATTTTATAAAATTTATATACTTGGTTATATATTCTTGAGGTTATTTTTTTATCTAAACCTTAATGTACAGATAAGGATTAAAAAATTAGTAGAAAAGATAGATTATGGTTTGTTTAATGTGTGATTCTGAGGTGATATTGTACAGTAGTTTAAAAGGCTATGGTGCTAAAAAATCAGCTCATATGTAAGAGAAGTCAACTCATATCCAAACAAAAACATCTAAGGTGTAAAAAAATCAAATCAGATGCAAAGATAAAACCCCAATAATTTAAATTCATTAAAAATAGATCTGAGTACCTTTCTGGTTTTTTTATATCTGAGTTAATTTTGCTTTCAGATGAGTTGATCCTGCTTGCATCTGAGTTGATTTTGCTTAGTGCCATAGCTTTGAAAACTACTGTACTCCTTCACAGAGATTTATTATGACCTAGCAACTTTCAAGCCAATCATAGAGTTTTCTATCATTTGAATTATTTTCAGGATTTTGGACTGAGCTTTCTAAATTTTGATACCTCAAACCACCATAATAAGTTGACTAAATAATTATGGGTTTGTATTTCAACATTTTTCTATTTTATTTTTACTATTTATTTATTTATCACTAATTGATAATATGTTTACTGCTATAAAAATTAAGATTAAAGTATTTATATCATTACCTTTAATAAATTACAATTATATATATTGGTAGGACATGCCATTTTGAAAACGGCATCTCAATTTTTAGCTATTTTGATTTTATAGTAAAAATGCCATTTTGATTTACAGCATTTTGACTAAGGAAAAACGGTTTTAAAATTTTAGATTTTTTGAACTCCAAAAATAACCCAAAAAATTCTCAAAAAATAAAATTCAAAAAACATTTCTAGGCTTAAAAAAGCCTCATAATTCCAAATCTGCAATAAAAAATGGGGTCAATTAGTAGCAACATAGTTGCGTAAAGCCCAAAAGTTAAAATAATCCCAAAAACAACTATTTTCATCTAATTTAACTATAAACTATACTTTAAAATAAACATAGAATTGTACCAAATACCAAAAAAGTCAAAGAATGGTAAAATAAAAGGAAATAAGAGAGAAGATAAAGTATTATTTATTGAGGAAGGGCTCAGACATTAGTGAAAAGAGTAACTGAGATGGCTTGAAGATGCTCAAGCTTGCTATCCTTGGGATAGTAGGCAAGGACCACCTTGCTAATCTCTGTATACTTTTTCACTGCTTTGGTCTGCTTGGGGGATCGCCTTTGGTCTTCATACCAGTCTTAAAGAGGCGGGCAGAGATGACCTGCTGGGTTTTTAAATGGACCATGATCTTATTGAATTTAGGCTTATGAACCCTAACCCTTGTAGCAAACTGGCTATGCCACCCTTCAAGGGAAGAGGTGGTCTTGATGAGGCCGTATTTGACCTGCTTGAAACAGTTCCAGGTGATTGAGTCACCACATTTTCTAATGTGGCGTGCTCCCTGAAACACTCCAACCCATTGAGTTTCAAAATACTCAATAAAGGGCGCAAAGGCTGCCTGGTTGGCAATAATGTAAGGATGGCAGAGGAGGGTATCATAAAAGGCATTGGTATCCTCCTTTTTCACAATGGCAAGGGCAGCAAAGCAATTAAAAACGTCCTTTGCTTATTTGGTGCCTTCAGCGTAGACCAGCTCATGAAGTTCAGAGCACTTTTGGAGGCGGCAGCAGTGTGCCTGCCAGAAGTGAAAGTAGCATCCCTGAGGGGAGCTCTTGAAGACTCAAATAAAAGCATTTTCCTGAGCCTGTTCAAAATCCACTACCAGATATTCATAGTAGGGAAGGCTTTCTGGCTTTTTCTTGGTTGGGGTGGGAGCATCTTCTTCTTGGGAGATGGATTTCTTCTTGCGCCCTCTAGTCTCCTTGGGCTCCTCTTCAATAGTTGGGGGGATTTCATCCAGTTTGGCCTTTAAAATTGTGAGTGCCCAGACAAATGTTTCCTGCTTCTTGTTGGGAATGAAAAAGAAGACAAGGGGAAGAACTAGATTACCAACCTGCCCATGGATATTCCAAAGCTGGCTGAAGAGCTTTGGGCAGGTTGAGAAAGTTCCATCTGCAAACCAGGTCTTGCATTTTAACAGGTTGCACAGATCCTGGCTTGTGGCAAAGCAGATGATACGCTCTGGGGCATTTTGACCATTGTTGTGAATAAGGAATCTCTCCTCATGGCAAGATAGTTTTTGCTCCTTGGTAATAATCAATTGGTCAACAAAGCTTGCACTGACGCATTCAGTGCTCAGAGCATATCTCTGATCAGTGAGATATCTCTGTAGTTTTGAGGCGCCATCAACAGTTGCTAGTCAGGTATTATTTAGATCAAGGAGCACATTGTTTACAACCTCAGTTGCAGTTTGATCCTTTGTGGTTGGGATCACCTGGCAAAGAAACCAGCTGATCAGTTGATAGAGAGGGTCAAAAGGCTTGGCGCAGTCATGCCCAATAGTCAGGGCTTTAAACTGAGTGAACCCATAGGTGTTAAGTCTAGCTGGACAGCCAACGTTATCACATTTGAAGTGATGTTGGAAGATGGGTTTCTTCTTGCCGTTGCAGCTGAAGCTGTAGCCCTTGTAGACAAAGCCGGCACCCCTTTCTTAGTCATAATTGGATAGCTGATAGGGTACATTGTTGGCACAGCAAAGGTGCCATTTTGGTTGCATACATTGTGGATTGAGTTAATATCCCAGAGCTCAATTGGCTCATCTGCAGGAGCACCAGGCTCCTGCTCATCTTCATCCTCAGGCTCTGAAGTGGGGTCAGAATGGCAATTGAAGGTGAATAACTTCTCTTGTGAATCAGAAGGAGAGTAAACAAAAGAAGAGTGGGGAGGGGTTGGGCTTGTTTCCTCAGGCTCTGGTGAGGGTGTAGGTGTCTTGGGAGGAGATTTACCCTTAGCAGGCTGCTTTTTAGGGGTAGTTTTGGCCTTGGGAGGAGTGGTCTTAGACTTGGTAGCCTTGGACGCAGCTTTTGGGTTGGACTTGGGAGGCATCTAAAAGCAAATTAGTATCAAAATATGAGCAATTTGGGGGTTGTTTTTAAAGAGAAAAATGAGAATGTTTTAAATATTAAAGTATTAATATTTTTATATAGAATTGTAGAGGAGATCTAAAAATATATACTATCAAAATTTAAATGTTTTTTATTTTGTAAAAATAATTTTTTTATTAGTAACGCAAGTATGCAAAACTTTGAGTTTTGACTGAAAACTTGCAGTCGAAATGGCATTTTTGAAGTAACGTAATCAAGGTGCTGTAGCTCAAAAACAAAGTGTTTTACCATTTTTATATTAAATTAACAAATTTACGGTGGAGTTACCTCAACCAGGCCAAATAGTAAAACTTGAATTTATCAAAAACTAGCTTATACAACTGGGGTTAAAAAGTATCCAGTTGTTTAGAGGAGGCCAAAAATATATATTTGCAAAGTTTCATCTGTTTTCTTACATTTTTTATTACTATGGGTTATAATGTCAATTTGTACTTTTGAAAAGTGGAAATAATGAATTACAGTGGGGGAATCAATATAGCATAGCTTGGCATCATATGTAATTTCCCCTTATTTTCCCCTATCCATTGTGTGCATCAAATCAATTGGGTGATATGAAACTTGGTGGAATTTGAAGTGACGTAAATTGAAATGGCGTAATCACCCCCTTTCATATTAAAATCACTATTAAAATGTTTTATTAGGAGAACCCTTATAAACATATCCATGTATAATAAAGTTATAAAATACATATAACAAAACTGGTTTTTTACCCAGCAATGACAATCACTAGAAGGACTATCATAGTGCCGTCTATTTAGGTTGTTCTTAGTATAAGTGTCTTAGATTTATACTATAGGAACATCTTCTGGCACTATACAACAGGCTTTGTTTTAGTTTGGGTATAAGATTATTTTAGTTTTAGATAAATGGCGTGATTAGAAATGTGGTAAAGTCAAGATGGCGTAAACACGCCCCACACTAAGTGATTTCATATGTAAATAAAGTTAATGAAATAAGATTTAATTAATCTGAGTCAAAGTGACGTAATTGAGATGGCGTAATTTTGAAATGCCACATTATAAAGATATATACAAATTTTAACTATTTTATTGTTTATTTTATTTTTTTTGTGATTCGAAATCACTAACACAAAAAACGCCATCTCAAATTAAATTTGAGATGCCGTTTTTTGAGATGCCGTTTTTGAAATGGCGTGTCCTACCTATATATCACTCATAACCCTTGTTGTGCCAATTTTGTTATCAGCTCTGATATCTGATAAAAGATAACACTTATCAGTGAGCTTTAAATTATGCCTGTCTCCTGATCAATAAACATCTCTTCTTTATGTAACTTGCTTTTGATTCTGATTTTAGTTTCTTTAACTGTTGTTGCCTTGAGTTCCGCCTGACTGGTGCTAATGTTACTGATGACTTGGCTGAGCTAGTTTCCCTATAGGCTGAATATTATCTAAATATCATATATATGTAATTCGACATTACACCCTCTACTGGTTTATATTTTTATGAAATTGAATATACTTAAAATTACATACAACTATATATTCGTTAACTCCGCCCTAAATCTGGTATAAAATTTGCCAATCCAAACTTTTTATAACTCGGCCCAAACCTTATTATCAAATGAAATATAAATTTTTATTACAGAGAACAGTTTGTAGTTGATCAGAGTTAAAATATCGAAATTGGGTTTGGCATGGCTTAAAGCTTTGAATAAGATAAAAATGCTGAAGTATTATTATTAATTGGTCTCATTAAAAATTGATGTCTAGCTTTACAATTGATATCGTGTATATAGGTTTAAAGGGATGCCAATAAAAATTAATACATAATAGTAATCATTTATATTTAAAGGTTCAAAAAAGTGACCCTAGCTTTCCACTTTTGTAAAATGGAGAGATTTTAGAAATGAAGTTTTCGAAATTTTGACTAAAAATTATTTATTTTCAACCTTGGTTTTGTAAAAAAACATATTTATTTAAATGAGCTATGATAGTTACTCATAATAATCCCTTGTTTAAAAACATTTTATTTCACTTGGTTATATAAAATGAGGTAGTATAGAATACAAGGGGACAAATGTAAGAACAGCATTTTCTGAGACTGACTATATTTTTCAGCATTGAAAGAAGTTTGTACTATTTGGGTTTTTAAAGAAAGCCGATTTCAATATCTCCACAGTTATAGTATTTGATGGATTGATTAAAATTCCGATCTATGATTTTTTTCAAAATGTTTTCACTCAACAATTTGTTTAAAACAACAAAAAGTCTTTTTAAAATTGAAAATTATATTTTAAACAAAGAACGATATGGATCTGATGTATAATTTAGTTAAGTTAAAACCTACTTTAAAGATCATGCAGAGGAGAGCATTATGATCTGCTTAGCCCGATTTGCTTAGCATTGTTAGCGTAGTTCATTTGTATTGAATTGTCTGAACTAAGGTCATTCGCAACTTATAAAGTGTCAGAGGTTAGTAAGTGGTATGACGATTGTCTGACATTAGGCATTTAGAGCTTAAGGGAATATCATACAGCAAAACAATTTAATAGAGCTACACAACTAAGCAATCTTTAGAGTTCACCAAAAGCACTATAATTTGAGCCGAGATCAGATCCAAGACTTCAACAATCAAGGATTAAATTTATTATTTAACCTCTCTCACCTCGCCAGTTTTCCTTGGTCCGCTCTTGTCCTTCCACGCCAACTGCTTTGTTGGCCTTTATCTCACTTGCCCCCGCCTCCTCTTCATGCAGTGTTTGTTCCTTGTCTGCCCCCGCCGCCCTGTAGGTTTGGATGCATGCTATATAGGTAAAATTTAACAAAAACTTTACAATAACTTTGGTTCATACATGCCTTAGAATCTTAGTGCTGCTAAGTTCTTTTGGTGTCCGGTCCTTGTGTCCGTTTCGTGTTTCGGGTGTTCTTGTGTCCCTATTTCCTGTGTCTGTATTTCATTTTCGTTTGTTTCTTGTTCCCATCTTTCATTTTCGAGTTCTTTTTTTCTGTTGCTGTCTTTCATTTTCGAGTTCGTCTGTTTCCTGTGTTTGAGGGTGTCTTGTCAAGAAGCAATTGGTTTGCCGCTAAGGGTGATATTGGCTGCTTCGGAAACCTGCAGGTTCTACTGTCTTCACTAGCCTACAGCAGAATACTTCGATTACTTACTCCAGTGGTGCCCGTCTTAACGAGAGTGGCTTTTGCTCTTGGTAGACTGCAATGCTTGCAGTATACAGCCTTGGCTTCTAGCTATTCGCACGCCTCTCAAAATGCATATACCAACACGAGCGTTCTAAAAGATCCTGCCAACTTTGACTTGTACCTTTTATCAGCAAGACTACTTTACAAGCTAAGCTGCTTACAGCAATTAACTATTCGATTAAATATCATCCCATGAAAATAACTCATTCTTTTTATTTAAACTTTTTAAAATACATTTTATATGACTTAATGTACCAAGGATAAATCTCAAATTGCCGTTAAAAATGATCATTTTCTATAGGTTACTGCGTATATCTGATTTTTGAATTTGATCAACTAAAATCAACCTAAATGATCCAAATCAAGTGATTGTTTAAAGCTGTATCATTTTTTATTGTACGCAGTAAACTACAGACATAACTTTGTGATTAGTTGGCTGATTCAATAAATGTGATTTATATTGGGTTTTATTAGTGATGAAAATTGTGACAAACAACTAGAAATAGGGATATCTTGTCTTAGCTCTTTCTGGCTTCTCAGTCTGGGCTACCACATACTGAGTGAGATTTTTTATTTTTATATCATGTAATATAGTTTTAAAAAGATCAAGATATAAGTGAACCTTTTTAAAAAAGATGTAATGTCAATACCGATCTTTCAATTGGCTTCAAAACCTTGATTTTAGCCCTTATAAAACTATAGTAATAAAAGTTTCTTCTGAAATAAACCAATAAACCTTTTCTTTCTAGGAAAATTATAAATATCAGATATATGAATAATTATAAACTTACCTACATCCTATAACATTGATCCCAGTAGTATCAAAGCTATGGCACTAAGCAAAATCAACTCAGATGCAAACTGTCAGGATTTTGGGATAGTGGCAGACTAACGGATTAGACCAATAAAGTGTGCCCAGAGCTATGCAGCCCTAGGAATGAATCCAACATAAAAATGTGAGCAGCTAGTCTGTGGGATTGATAAATCAATGTTCAAACCATATCATGACCTTGACCAAATTAATATTCCTAATTGATTAACAAACTTGAAAATATTGTACAATTGATTAGTTCACCTCAAAAAGGCTCTCACACATGCATCATGTAAAAATCTTACTTTAAAACTTTAATTATATCCTAGTACAGGTGGTGTATCATATGGACCATCAACCTAATAACACCTAGAAGAGCCTATCACAAATTGGGCTACAAGACCACCTGCTCTAGGATAAAAATTCCCAAAGTCTATTGTATTAGAGAACTTCTGATCCAATTAAAACAATTATCTCATTAACTTACAGTCATCTGCTGACTGGCTAGCCCTGGGAAGTGGCCCAGGTTGTCAGGACCATCATTTATGATGATCCTAACACTCATTTTCTTCAATCTATATGTCTTATTGAAGATCTTTGCCCTGGTATAGTGGGTGCTAAAACTGACAATTTAATTGGCTTCATTGGTCATAAAGAAAAAAGAAATCAATAATTTAAATTCCAATAATTTTAACATTATGTTAATGAAAACTAGACCAAAAGTCAAACCTGAAACCTCTCTGTTTCTAAAACAACAACTTAATCTTAATTTAAAACCCCTATATGAAGTTAGTTGCATGTGTATAGCTACCAATTGTAAGGATTCCAGCCAACCAGAGACAACAAAATGGCCTGATGACGTCCCAGCCACTTGTTGAAGTTAAAAGGCTCCATAAATCACAATGCTTTAAGTTAAAAGCTTGTTGATGATTATTAATTACTTTTTTAACTACTCTAGTGATTATCTTCAAGTTTCAGTTATCCTTGTGTTCTTTTAGGTCTTTTGAGTAAGTTAAAGCAGTTGGTTTAACATTAAGTGTTTGAGATATGTTTGAGAGTGTTAATGATAGCATTTTCTTTCTATTGCATCTGATCCTGTTACATAGCAGTTAAATTTCCTTTTCCAACTACTCAATCCTTATGCTATATAAACCTTTGAGCCTTGTTTATAGAATTTTCTCAATCAATAAAGATTTCAGACCTATCAAAAACTTTTTATTGTTGTAAGATACAGTACAGAGACCATGGAACCACCCAATTCTAATAATTTAGGGAAAATAGGGCTTAAATGGTTACTGGTCCTAATGTTATTTCACCTAGACCGCTCCTCTGCTAACTTCAATGCCTGACTAAGATCTGGGACTGATACCCAGCACTACCAAGAGAGAAAATAAGCTCATGTGATTTATGACAAATGGTAAACTGTTTCTCCCTTTTATAAGACTCCTACAGTTAAAGAGAAGGTTCAGACAATATACAATACTCCCATCATCTGTAATGTATTCCATCCCTTTGCCACTGCCTTCTTGCTCTCTTACTTAGTGGTATATATGTTTCTTGTTTGATTCAATCAACTTATTTGTTGTTATTGCATATTTGGAGAGATCTTTCATTTGGAAATGGTATCTGTTCTGTGACAGATCCAGGCCTAACCAGTCCATCCTGTCATTATCCTGCCCATGACTCTTATTGCTGTTACCTTCCTGGGACAAAGCTTTGAGGAGCTTTGCCTCCAGGAAGGCAATTTTCTCAGATAACACTTTATTGTCATCCCGCCAACAAGCCATGATTTCAATGCTTTTTTCCTCTTGTGCTCTCAACGCCTTAATTTCACGATTCACCATCTCTTTTACTTGTTGCAAGATTTCATCCCATCCTACCAACAAGTTCCAAGCATCCCAAGCATAAATTTGGTCCCCTTGGATGGGAGTCCCTTCCTTTGCAAATTAATTGGAATACAGCTCTTTGAACATAGCCTTTACTTCTACTAAAGATTCAGCAGGAACAGTCTTAGTGGCCTCCAGGCTGGTCCAAGCTTCTTCCAATGTACTTGTAGGAACCTCCTTTCTTGCGGCAGCAGTTTCCACACAAAGGACCCCAAACTTGGCTCTCTCAAATTTTAACAAAAAAGGCATGACAATTGAAAAATAGATGAGGGGAAAGCACCAAAACTGACAATGAATATATTTTATTAATGTTTAACTGTTTTTGCTTATATACCATTTGGGGCATACACGGCTGAAAACCCCTCTGGTTCCTGAATCAACCAATGATTTGCGTCACGTGGCCTATGACATTCAAGTCATCCAACATAGATCTTTACCTGAAAGATCACCAACAATTCTCAACCTATGAGAATTGACCTACAATGGTCAGAAGTCACCTGACTTCATTCAACCCAATGTACCAATTTGGCATGGAGCTTCCCCAGCTCCCAGCGTCAAAACCCTGTGGATTGCATATCCTAAACTCAGCTATCAGTGTTCCAACTGGGAACCAGCTGATCAAACCTGAATTCCTAGGCATCCTTGCCTCTATTTGGTTATTTTTGCATTTAATGGTTTTTTGCCTTTAAAACCCATTAAACCGCTTTGAAACTTGAACCAGGCGGCGCCTTGGTGCATCTCAAATTCATTAGGCGGCGCAGCAGCGCCTCTAACCCAATAAATTTGCCAACACGGCGCTTTTAACCCAAATTCCCAGGGTTTTCCCATGGTTAACCTTAACCAAACTTCTTGAAAAAGTCAAGGCCATTTTGATATAATTAAATTCTCATTAATTATATCCTGTATTTATTAACTAATCTTCTTGATTAATTAACCCATTTTGAGACGCCCAGTCTCCAAGATTGATTTGGCCAATCTTGCCTCAATTCTTTTAGTTAGCCTAACCTAACTAAACATCCATATTCTATTCTTTTATTAAACATAGATGTCCAGTTTCTAGGAACCTTTCCCTCAAGAATTCCACACAAACCTATCTATATGTAATAAACAGCAAAAACAGAACATCTTTATATTTTGGAGCATTTATTTGGATAAACGCTCAGCAGTGACTGTAGTACAGTCACATGTTCCCATTGGGTTCATTCTCAGTGGTTTAAATCCTTCTGCATTAATTCAGATTGTAGGAAATTTTCTTCCTACAGGGTGGGTTCCTGACACAGGTAGACGGTTGAATATGCTTAATTAAGAGACACACATGTGAAAGCTGCTGCTCCATATCTCAGAAAAGATGTCTTGGGTTGATTGCCTTTTTTATGAAGAGCTGATTGATAAGTTTCCTTGTAAAATTCACCCCAAGTCAGGGCCACCTGATGTGTTGCCCTAATGCTATTTTATTTTCTATTTCAATGCTGCCAGCTAGATTCAGAAATGATGTGTGCAGCTGGGAAGGCCTCAATGTCAGTCTATATGAATAAAGACTAATGTCTAATATTTTTTCTCTGGACTCAAAAACTTGTATAGTGTCAAGTATATACTTCTGGGAAGTATATTAAACAAGATAAGGGGAAGATTTAAGAAGAGAATGATACTTTATTGGATATGAAATATAGAATAATATATAGTATCATGGCAAGCCACACACCGTCCATGTACGTCATGGGACTTATCTGAGTAATGTTCCTCTTGAGTCACGAGGCTTATTCAAGTTGTGTTCCATTTAGGATCTGGATTGGATGATTCCCGTCATAGATGGTTGACTGATAATGGTGCCACCAGTTTACTGGCTGGCTGTGAACCATTTGGTGCGCCATTTGGTGATCTGCTCAAGGCTTTAATTCCCCAAGAGGGAGTAATCAAAGATGTTGCAACAATAGTAATTGAACTTATTCCTCCTTCTCAATCACATTAGTAGCTTAGAGCAAGAATGGTACTTCTGTCATAAATTAATATCATTTTTAGCATAAAATGGATCAAATATGAACCTTTAACCAGATTGTGAAGCAACAGATGGTTGGCTTACAATAATGGTCATTTATACCAAACAATGAATCAGTAATGCTGCATCACAATGAGTTGATTTACTACAATGTAAGCAGTTGAATAGAGTTGATGATTTACATTAGATGATTTACCGCTGGTATATTTCTCTTGCCACCCATCTACCACCAACAAATCCTAGCGCCATTATTTCCTGCCAGTAAATATAACATCTACCAATTTCTGCCAACACTGCTCATACTACATCACTAATGGTGGAAAAAAGGGACATTTACTTCTGATAAATTCCTCAACTCAACTTATAATCAAAATCAGTAACCCAAATTGAGGATTATCCACCAGTAATTTCAACCTGTTATCTGCTGGCAAAACCCTTATGAATTTCACATCTAATACTGAGTTTCTTCTTCTTTATTAGAACAAATGTGCAGATAGAGTGCTTTTCACTCCTGCATGTAGCAGGTGTAACCTTCCATCAAGGAATAATCACAGCTAAATTAGCAAAGAAGGGTTCACCTGGTGGCAAAACATTCAGAAGACCACCACATGGCTCTCTGGCACAATCAACCAGTGTAAGTCATGAGGTCAGCTGTGCACTAGAGGCAAGGTCTGCCTCTGGCAATAACATCACATCCTCTGTTACAGCCAATTGAGTCCTTGTAAGTCAGCTGATTAGGATCATAGCAAGGACTAGAGGACCATGGCTAGACATAGGGCAACTGACATGCATCCATCCTGGTATATATAATATCACTCATGGGCACCACAAACACATCTTTTACACCCTGCACTACACTTCTTGTAAGCCTTGGGCCAGAGAAGTATTTGATAAACTACATCATTGTACCCACTTTATTAAACTTGAACATAATGACTGGCACAGGTACTGCCTGTACCAAATTCACACAGGCTAACAATACAGAGCACAGCTGTGCAACTGAAGGTGATAACTCTCTCAACTTCACATTTTATATAGTCAAGAAGCTTTCCCCCATTAATTTAGTACTTTAAGCACAAGTAAGTTGTTGTTTTTCAGGGGTGGTGTTGTGTTCACAAGGAAGGGAGTTCAGTTAGTTTGAACTTCTTTAAGAAGGTTAAGGAATACATTGCAAATACCACCTCTTTAATTGAGGAGTGGTAGAACAATTTTCTATCCTGGTTAAGGTAAAAAATCCTAGGTTCAATGTTACTGAAAACTCAGATCCTAATGAAAAGAATATGGGATTTCCAAATCCCAGGTCCAAATTTCAAATTGTGTTTTGGATCTGTCTTTTTTAAATAAGCTAATTTCTTTGTGTTTTTATTTAAATATTTCAAATTGTGAGATCTCATAGACACTTTGCAATTTCTAGTTGGGCTTCATTTTCAAGTGGACAAAATAAATCAACTGGAACCAGATTTAAAGTGTTAAAATCCACCAATTATTTTCATTGAGTTTACTATGTTTTTTGGAATTGCAGGATTTTCAAATCCAAGAACCAAATTCCAAATCACAAATAAAAGCCACTAGTAAACATAAATAATAATTGCAGAAACTGAAATATTGATTCAATAGATTGGTTATAAACTAGGAAACACTAACCCAAATTGAGAAGCTTCACTATAACTAAAAACAAGTGAAATTTTTAATTTTGATAGCCATGCTTAGGCATGAAAATCAATTAAAATGTAAAAGTGTCTAAAAAGGCTTTAGTAAAATATTATACATGTCAAAACTGCAGGCTCAACCCGCCAGCAAGGTTCCAACCAAGCGGGCTTGTGACCTGCAATACAATTATCTGATTACTAAAAGCCAGGCTAGGAAGTCAACCCAAATGACCAAATCCAACAACATGAACAGATGATGATCCCTTACGGTGGATACCTTGTTTTGGCACTTGACTCATTATCAGGATCAAGCCACCTCCTTCACCATCTAACTGTGTGATCAACAATCCTGTTCCTACTATCCATTGATTCACTATGACTATATAATCACTACCTCTCAATAAAGATTATTATCTAGTTTCTAAATATTTCCCCCTTGTAACTCTGCTAAAATAGCACAGTTACAAAATTGGTAGAACAGGTAGGTTTCCCACCCTACCTTATCTTGAAAAATTCTGCCTGTTTCCTGCACACGCTGCGGCCAACAAATACTCGATAAAATTATGTCTGGCCTCCTGCCTGACTGGACCCCGTACACTCCTGGTACTGCAATACCCAAGGGCTTTGTTTTGTACCAGAATACGGTGATCCCCCTACCTGCTTTCAACGCCATGTCTGCACAAGGGTTCTTCTAGGCCCCCTCATCTATGCTGCAACCAACTGACAAAAACGCCATGCCTGCCTAAGTATTTCAGAGACTTTGGAGCGCCGCCTTGGAACCTTTTGCAGGAGCCAACAACAACAATGCCGCAGCATGGATCCAATCTGCTCAAAGCAAGCTAACCCAGATGGAATGCCCACAGAGGTTTTGGATTCCGGAGATCTCCATCCAACTTACACATGACGCTGGTACCTGGTGCAACAAGTGGCATGAAAAACACCCTGAGAAGAACTGGGACATTTTCAAACAGGAATTCTTGAAAAGATTTATACTGAAGGACACTGCACTCATGATCATCCGCCAAGTAAAGAATTTGACCCAGACTGGCACTGTAAAAGAGCTCACCTGTGCCTACAAAGAACTTTGTCTATGCGCACCCACTGATATGGTCTTTGACAACCCAGCTACACATCTCATGTACTACAACACCCTTAAGTCACACGTAATGAGGCACATGAACCTGGACCAAGTGACCAATTTGTAAAGCCTGTACTGTGAAGCCAAGAAAGCAGAGCAAACTTCCAAAACTTTTCACAAGGCACAAAAAGGGAAGAGAGAGACCCAAAGATTTGCATTCTAGTGGGCGCTCCACCAGACCACCCCCTGGAAACAGCAATGGCAACAACAACCACAAGCCTGCCAGTTCAAATGGACACAGGAACAGAAATAACGGGCAATCCAACAGAACTCATTTCCGTGTGGCAACCACTCAAGACAACCAGGACAAGGGAAAAGCCCGGGGAGAGCACTAAGCAAGCCAAGCTCTCCCCAGACTACCCCCGACTTGCCCAATGATGAGTATTGCCCCAAAGACGTGAACCAATGCCCAATGGTTCAAGTACCCTTGGAAGATCCAGTACTGTACACCATCGCCAGACACCCAAATAAATTGATGTCCTACCCTTTCTGCTTTTGCAGTTACACAGGCTCAGCTCTCCTGGACTCAGGCGCAGATTAAACCCTAGTCAACAGTAGCTTTGTCAACAATTTTAAGTTAGCCACTAATCCTTTGCGGATTAAAAACGTGGTTCTAGCTGATGAACATCACATCACTGTGACACGGGAAACTGCCCCCTTCTCCATTATGCTAGAAAACCTCCACTTCACCATTCAAGGCCCTGTCATCAACTTTCACAAGTTTGAAATTGTACTGGGGCTTGACTGGTTGCAAAAGACCAACCCTCATGTAGACTGGATAACCTTGGTACTGACCATCAAACGTGAAGGCGTCAACCACCAAATCTATCCTGACTCTGTGGATCAACTCCTGCGCAACCATGTCTTTGTACGCATCACAAAGACCTTGGACAAACAAGATAACCTCAAGAAAATTGACTGGGACTCTTGTCAATATGAGATTATCTATTTCAAGGATCACCAAGACACCACCACAACACAGGATCACAAAATCATAGCTTGACACCAAGAAATCTTCAAGGAAGATCTACCTAGGTTGCCGCCTAAGAAACACATCCAACATTCTATCCAACTCAAAAGAGTGGTACCTAAAGCACGTCCCATATACCGCCTCACTCCCAACAAGGACAACACCCTGTGTGCTTACCTCAAGGAAGCATTAGAGAAAGGACTTTTCTGCCCCTCACAGTCTCCCTTTGGTGCTGCAGTATTCTTTGTAGCTAAGAAGGACGGTACCCTGTGCCTAGTTACAGACTATTGAGCCTATACAAAGTCTTATCAAGAATTGTTATCCACTACCACTCATTGACAACCTCTTTGATGCCCTTGGTGGTGACGCAGTCTTCTCCAAGATTGATCTCACGGCAGGCTATAACCAGATCTGCATCAAAGAGGAAGACATCCCCAAAACAGCCTTCTGCACCAAGTACAGCTTGTAAAAGTGTGTGGTGCTTAATTTTGGTATGAAAAATGCTCTGTCAACCTTTGTAACCTTCATGAAAAAGGTCTTTGCTCCCCACATTGGCAAGTGTGCCCTGGTTTACTTAGACAATATCATTGTTTACAGCCCATCAGTGGAACAGCATCACAAGGATCTGGAAGCAGTCTTTGCCACCCTAGTGCAATACAAGCTGCTAGCCAAACCTTCCAAATGCCAGTTCTTCCGCAAACAACTATCCTTCCTGGGACACATAGTTTCAAAGGATGGCATTAAACCCAACAACCAAAAGATCCAGGCCATCTGCAAGATGCTGCCACTCAAGGACAAGTTGGAACTCTGTACCTTCCTAGGGATGGTGGCTCATGTACGTCAATTAATACCTGATTGTGGCGTATTGACTGCAACTCTGTCCGCCATAACTGGCGCCAAATCCAAATTTGTGTGGACCTCCCAGAGCAACCTCTGTTTCCAACGCCTTAAGGGAAAACTCACAACGGTGCCCATCCTCCAGTATCCCAAACACAATGGAGAGTACCAAATGGAAACAGACACCTCCAACACATTCATTGGAGGAGTACTGCAAATTAATAATGACACTGGTGACTTCCTTCCCGTGGCCTATGAGTCACACAAGTTGACAGACAGCAAGTGCTGCTACCCAATACACGACAAGGAACTGCTGGCATTGTACACTGCCTAGTTAAATAGCACTGTTATCTGGAGCGACAAGAAGAGTTTACTGCCTTAACAGACCACAAGTCACTCATCTACTTCAAGACACAAGCAAATCTATCCCTCAGACAAGCCAAGTGGATGGAGCTCTTGAAGAGGTTCAACATGCTCATCCAGTACAAACCTGGAGCCAAACTTGCCATGGCAGATGCCCTTTTTCACCTGTATGTCTGTGCCTCCAGAGAGGAAAATGGGCTTGACCCAGACTGGCCTCTCTTAGTACTACGGACAAAAGACAAAGGTTTCCCCCTTATCACAACCAACATAACAAAGAAAAAAGTCATCAAAAATGAGCACCTGTTTGCTGACACGTATGGAACCTTAAACAGAAAAATGTCTGATGGCACAACCATTTCCTACATACCCACGCACCAGAGAGTGGACACTATTTTACGTTACCACCAAGACCTCAGCCATACCAAGAGTCAAAACCTTTATGAGTTCCTTAAGTATAAGGCCTGGTGGCCAACCTTGTATTGCAATTGTGATGGAAATCACTGGATAATATGAAGCCATTTCTAAATGACAGGGAATTACCACCCAAATCCACATAGAATTGATGATTAACCACCAATGCAGATTCACATATTTTTTTGTGAAATTTTCAATTGTAACTCCAGGATTAAGTAGAAAAATCAGTCCTAACCAGAGTAAACCAAGATAAATGACCTGGGAAAGCATCAATGCATCTTCAGCGTAGAATTCTGGGCATTGAGAAGTGACACAATTTTCAGTTTCAAGAATGGGGGGAGGAGCTACAAAATTGGCTGGCATGAAAATGACATTTGGCAGCGCCAACAACAAAGTTCCAGATGCTGGGCCCCATCTTCCTGAAATGATTCTGTTCAGAATCAGATTATACAGGATATACTGCAACAACCCAATCACAGGATGCATTTTTAAAATTTAAAATTAGAACTTGGGATAATTGATTTTTATTGAGTAAATTTAGGAGGACTCAACTCTTAGAGTTGAAACAGGGAAAACTATTCAATATATATCAGAAAAATTGACTAAGCAATACCACCTGAGTCTTGACCTCCTATTCCTTCTACATCTTCAAGTAAGTATCTAGTCCAGGTTGCAAAGAACCCTTGCGTGACCAGTTTCTGACAACCTTGCTGATTAATAAGCTTATATTGGGTGACCCTCATATTACGTTGATTTATCAACGTCAGTTTGCAAGGGGGAGCTGGTTTCAGCTGGCAGAGTGGAGCAGCCGTGACCCATTTTCAATCAACTGTTTGGTTTAAATCCATTAACTTGGTCAATTTTGATACAGGCTTCCCGGCCTTCTGAGCCTTCTTACTTGGACGGACAATCCCCAGCATTATGGAACCTACTGTGACAGCAATGTCCAAGAAGTGCTAGAGCAATGTGAAGTATGCAAGAAATTTGCCAGGAGCAAAACCCTGCCAAACTCAGTACTTCCTATCCACACACAACTACCTTTCAAAGTATGGGCTCTTGACATTGTTGGCCCCATGCCAGGAAAACACAATGATAAGAAATACATCATCACCGCCATTGACTTTGCAACACATTGACCAGTAGCCCAAGCAGTAAAGGCCCACATTGGCAACAACGTACAACAATTTATTGGCAAGGAGATAATCAGCAAGTTTGGAAAGCCAAAAATCCTGATAACCAATGGAGGGAAAGAACTAACCTCCAAGAACACCAATGTATACCTCCCAAAAAATGGGGTCAAACACACCATAACAACGCCATATCACCGACAGGCCAATGGGTGTGTAGAGAGGCTTAATGGTAGCCTTGTGCAAGCCTTGGCCAAACTCACTGCCGGCAAACCTGAGGACTGGCATAAGCAGCTATCAACTGCGCTACTTGTGTGTCAAACCCGAGTAAACAGATCTACCAGGAAAAGCCTGTTTGAACTGGTATACAGCACACAGCCAAATATCATTCAAGCATTGACAGGACCCAAGCTGGAAATCCCAAGAAAAGTCCCCCCACACTCAGATCCCCACGTTGCAGAGGCCAACAGCAGACAAGCAGCAAAAGAAGAGGAACATTTACAAAAGACCTTTGTTCCCATCCGCAATAGACATGAAGTCGGGGACAAAGTTTGGGTCATGAAAATTGACAAGAGCAAACTGCAACCCAAAAAAGCAGGGCCAGCAATCATCCTAAAGATAAATGACAATAACACTTACCTTGTGCAAGTACTTGGAAAGCACAAACAGGAAAAATTCCTCCACCATAATTGCCTCAGACCTTGCAAGGCAAGACAAAAGCAACAAGAAGCTGCCCTACCTGCTACAGAACAACAACTAGTCCAATACGGCACTTGGGCTCCTGACAACCTTCAGCCGGGGTGTGTGTGTCAAAACTGCAGGCTCAACCTGCCAGCAAGGTTCCAACCAAGCAGGCTTGTGACCTGCAATACAATTATCTGGTTACTCAAAGCCAGGCTAGGAAGTCAACTCAAATTACCAAATCCAACAAAATGAACAGATGATGATCCTTTACGGTGGATACCTTGTTTTGGCGCTTGACTCATTACCAGGATCAAGCCACCCCCTTCACCATCCAAGCTGTATGATCACCAATCTTGTTCCTACTATCCACAGATTCACTATTACTATATAATCACTATCTATAAATAAAGATTGTTATCTAGTTTCTAAATATTTTCCCCTTGTAACTCTGCTAAAACAGCACAGTTACAACATACATTTCAAGCCACTAATATATAAATCACAATTCTATTTAAGGCTAAACCAAAGAAAAACACCAACCCAGACACAAACTAAAACCTAATTAAAACACATATTTAATCTAAAATATGATCTTTACTTTATTTTATGGGCAAGCTATCTCAAACCCAACCAGATTCTGCAACAGGATGTGGGACAGCCTTTTCAATAAAACGCTCAGAGGGTCCAGGAATAGACCAAGGAAACAGAATGAGCACACCAAGGCTAATACATAGACCTCTCAAGGTGTTAGTGCATGACAACCACATCTCACATTACAAGCATAATAAATTAGTATAAATCCCAGACAGAAGCTTCTCTCTTGGCCTGCCACTAAAGTCTCTCATACCAGGGTTGTTAGGAACAATGGGATTAAATCCACTTTCACTGTTTACCCAGTTGTAACAAGGCTCTGCACACTGGATTTAAGAGTTTTCAGTTCATGTTCTTGGCTATTTTATACTTCTTATGAGCCCTTAGACATAACTGAAGAGCCAGCTACACTGATAGCATATTTCAAAATTGATGGTGTCATTGTATGCAAAGAAAGACCTGTGTTTTACATAAAGATGCCCACCATGTGTGTTGATCCTGATAGCTTGGATTTCACAGTACTCACCAAGGGCAGAAGTCAGTTTTCTAATAGTGGCTGTGAGGCTGTCATCAATTGATTAACCTGTGGAATATCTGTTCAGTATATTGTGTCCTAATTTGATGTCACAGTAATATATGTCAACAGAGTCAATACCAAATATGATAACACAGCAAATGCCAGAAATAACTCATTCCACAAGTTGAATTACTGAATTTTGACAATTTGTTGACATTCAGTAATTTGACTTTATTTTAGCATTTGTCTGCTGGAATCAGAAAATTTCCAGACTAAGCTAATTTTAATGTCAAGATATTAAATCAGAATTGCAAAATTAAAAACGACAAGTTACAATGTTAACACCACTTAAACAAATGCTTAAATTTTAAGACAAAACCTAAATATGATTTACTATTAAAAATGATCTTTCTTTGTACTTTTACATTTAGGCTAACTCAAGTAAGTATTATCTGGATTTCAACCCCAAATAAGAATTCATAAATCTCTTAATAAAATACACATTATTCTAAAAATATCTACTTTTTACATTTCATAACACTACTTTTATTAATATATAATAAGATAAGCATTGAAAAAAGTCTTTTTTCAACTTTTATAGTGATTTTTTTGCATTATGAAGTTATTACTGTTATGATAAACTCATTAAATAAACTATAGCTTAATTCTGAAAGTCCACTTAAGCTGAAACATATATGTTAAAACTATAATTTATATATGTATTTATAATGTTGACTTTTTGTCAAATTGCACTTGGATAAGTCACAACAAAGGAGTTTGGCAAAGAAAACAAAGTGACATAATTTAAGCAAGAATTAATAGGAAAATTACTATAAAAGAAGGCCAACTGTCTTCATTTCAACACCTTCACTGGTGTCAGAACTGTCTTTCTCTCTCTCTCAAAACCCAGGGGTTTGGAACAGGTTTCAAACCATGGTCTACTCTACCTGTGTTTTTTGGGTTTGAATTATCTCTGATTCAAACTGCAGGTGATGTTGAAGATAGAAACACAACATAGATGTGCCAATTATTGCACCTAAAGACAGGTACCTAGAATTGCCTAATGGAGGCAAAGGGACTCTTCTCATTAGCTCAATGAACCTGAGGACTACCTTGATAGCCAATCATGATTCACTCCCCAAAAGATTCTGACTTACAAGCTTCCCCTGGGAATGATGCACAATAATAGAAGGGCTGCAATACCCTTCTAGATAAATCAGCCAATGAAAGCCTGCCCTGCACCTGTGCCATTTTTCCGCCCTCAAATGCAGGTGTCCTGCCCACCTGAATTTACATTTCCCAATCTTATGATGACTCCTGATCACCAAAGTTAAAGTCTGGCAGTGGGTACTATGTGAACACCTAGACCTGCGCCAGACTTTATTACCATTTTTGAATAAAGGTTATGAGATATTGGTTTCCCCAAATATTGCCATTGTTGCAACTGAACCAATGAGGATTCAGTATTTGGAATTGGGGAAGACAACAGTTCAATAGAAAAGACAGAATAATAAGAATAAGGTATTGTTTATTATAGAACATTGTGATTAATATACTATATGGGGAAAGCCACAAGGCCACAAGGAGGTGGCATAGTGGGAAGTTCCATGTAAGGTTTGAATCCAAGGAATAACTTGTGTAGAGATTAGCAGGTCAAATTGGCAGTGCTCCTAATTAGAATGAAGCGCCCGCCATTTGATATTGCCATCAGATTGGCTCATGTTGTTAGATATGTCAAGGGGTGACTCCTCGAGCGCCCCCTGTGCATTGTGAGATACGTTAGCAGGCAAGTCCAGAAACTTGGTTGCAACACCCCCTTGCCCCCTGCTTGTTGTCAGACACCAGGATTAGAGTCTGCGGAAGATCTGGGAAGGTCTGCACGAACAACCTTTGTGTGAGGATGGCGCAGCAGGGATGCAAGCAATTGTGGTGAAGGGTTTTGTTGTTTCCTTGGGCGTCTTCAAGCTGATAGGTGTGGTTATTGTAGCCAATTGCTACCTTGAAGGGCAAAGTGATTGGGTTCAAGATTTGCAGAGTTTAGATTGAGGGCGTAGACAGAATCAACCATAGCATATCTTGCTTTGAGGTGTCTTGTACCTCCTTCAATTTGTTTGTGTTCAATTTCTTGGGCCTTGGCACGCCATTGATCCAAGGATGAAGTTGTCACTAGGGGGGCTTTCCGGGAACTGTGGACTGTAGCTTTCCCTGTTCAAACCCTGTTAGGCTGTCAGGTGTTCCAAAGGCGGGGTACTGGGGCTGAACCCCATGCCCCTGTTGATTCTTGCTCAAAGGGTGAGTAGAGCGGTGGGCAGGTGTTCAGTCCATGCGATGTTGGGGTGCTCTTGTGAGAGCTTGGCAATCAGTTGAACCAGTGAGCCATTTAACCGTTCCACGCGTCCATTGGCTTGAGGATGGTAGGGGGTTGTAACTATCTGTTGGAGTGAATTCTTGGCATAGTATGCCTTCATGACATGCCCAACAAGTTTGGGGCCACCATCTGTGATGAGACGTTTGGGTCGCCCAAAGCGGGCCACAATTTCCTTGCCAATGAAGTGGGTGATAGTGGTGGCGGTGTGGTTAGTTGTCACCCAGGCCACTGGCCAACAAGTGAAATAATTGATGGCAGTGATAATGTATTTCTTTCCCAGTCTGTCTTTGGGAAGGGGTCCAACAATGTCAAGGGCCCACTGTTTAAAGGGTTCCATGGCCTTGATGGGTAGGACAGACTTTGGGGGAGCAGGTTTAGACGTGTTCTTTTCACACAACACACATGTTTTGAGAAGATCCAAGATGTCTTGACGCATGCACAGCCACCAAACCTTTTGCTTCATGATTTTGAAGAGGTTACATCCTCTGATGTGATCCGGGGTTTGGTGGTAATGCAGTATTGTGTCACCTTGCTGTGTGGTGGGAATGTAAGGTGTCTTTTCACCTGTCTCTTCCTGGCGGCAGACGTTGCTAGCATTGGTGGTGAACTGACTTTTGTTGTCCTTCAGCTTGGAGATGGTTACCAAGTTGAGGCCTTCATAACGAGTTGCCTCAGGGCGGAGGTAGAGCATGGGCTAATCTGGGTCCAAGCCATTGTCCCCAGTGATGGACGCTACATAAATTTGTGAGAGGGCGTCAGCTGTGACAAGTTCCTTCCCAGGTTTGTACTTGATGCGCAACTGGTAGGGGGACAGACGCTTGACCCAGCCTGCTTGGCGGTGTGTCAAGTGAGACTGTGTGTTGAAGTACTGGATTGACTTGTGGTTGGTCAGGACGCGGGGTGGAAAGGTAGCCCCTTCCAGATAACAGCGCCACTTCTCAACACAGTGCACAACTGCTGCTAGCTCTTTATCATGAATGGGGTAACATTGTTCTGATTTGGTAAGCTTTCTGTACTTGTATGCCACGGGGAGGAAGACACCATTGTCGGTTTCTACCCTTAGCACGCCCCCTATGGCCCTGTCAGAGGCATCAGTCTCAAGCTCGTACTGGTGGTTTCAATTGGGAAACTGCAGTACTGGTGCTGTTGTAAGTCTCTGCTTCAGAGTTTTGAAGGCTTGATCTCTTGAGAGGGCCCAATGGAAGCGCTGCTTGGTATTGAGGAGCTTGGTGAGAGGTGCAATTAGTTTCCTGTGATTGGAAATGAACTTGTGCACGTAGGCAATCATGCCCAAGAATGTACGCACTTGGCCCACATCAGTGGGGGGCAGAATGCTGGTGATTGCCTTGATTTTGGCAGGGTCAGGCTTTATGCCTTGGGAAGAGATGATGTGCCCAATAAATAACAGCTCTGACTTGAGGAACTCACATTTGGAGGGTTTAGCTTTTAGCTGATTCTTTTGAAGGGTGTCAAGGACAGCGCAGAGGTGTTGGAGGTGTGTGGTTTGATCCTGACTGAAGACAATAATGTTGTCAAGGTACACAACCACACATTTTCTAATCAGTTCCTCAAATGCTTTGTTCATCAACATGATAAAGATGGAGGGAGCATTAGTCATTCCAAAGTTCATGACCCGACACTCAAACAACTTGTAGCCTGTGCGGAAGGCAGTTTTTGCCTCATCCCCTGGTGCAATGCAGACCTGGTTGTACCCCGCGGTGAGATCAATCTTACTAAAGACCTTTGCACCTGCAAGTGTATCAAATAGGTTGCTAATCAGCAGCAGGGGGTACTTATTCTTAACAGTCACCTCATTTAAGGTGCAATAGTTGGTGACCAAACAAAGGGTCCTGTCCTTCTTGGCTACAAAGAAGACTGCCACCCCATATGGAGAGAGCGTGGGCAAATGAAGCCTTTATCAAGCGCGTCCACAAGGTGTTGGCAGAGGGTCTCATCTTCTTTTGGTGTAAGATGGTATAAGGAACATGATTTAGGTAGTAACCCTTGGAGTTGTACAGCATGCTGAATCTCCCAAGGAGGAGGCAATTGGTCCAGTGTTTTGCTGAAAATGTCCTTGTACTCCTTGAGGAGAGCGGCAAGTGCTGGCAGAGGTGAAGTGATCAAGGGAGGGGCTGCAGATGGTTTGGCGCGGATAACTTTGACTGAACACTGGTTAAAGTCTAGTTTCCCCCCTTGAAGTTGTACAAGCCTGTCTCTGTTATTCTAACAAACACGGTGTCATGGAGTAACTTGCTCATTTTAACAGGGTAAATCTAGAAGCCCACTTCATTTCTATTGAGTGTGATAACAGATGTGTCCCAGTCAATGTAGGGACGGTTGTGTTGGAGCCATTTGAGGCCAGCAATTATGTCATGGCTGAGTCCTGCCATGATTGGCCCAGAGAGCTTAACCTGGATGTTCCCCATTCTCACAAAGAAGAGTACCATCTCATGGGTAATGGCAACTCTGCAGGAATCAGCTACTTGCACTGCCTTGAACCTGCTAGGCACGTGATCTAGTTATTGGGAGTCAGCAAAAGCCTGGTCCACCATAGTGTGGCCAGCCCCGGTATCTAACAGTAGTTTGTGGGTGTTCCCACAAAAATGGAAGGGGTAGGATAAGTGGGTTACTTTATTTAAGGAATGGCTTGCTTGTAATACAGGGCCGTCACTGTAGACCTGGAAGACGTCAAGGGTTTCAACCTTGTGGATGTTGTAGTCACAAGGATTTTTGGCAAGCAGGGATCGAGAGGAAGGATCAGGTGGGGTTGTAGAACCTCTTGTTGCTACAACTCCCAGGCTTTTCCCGGCTTTTTGATCTGTGCTAGCTGGAGCTCTCCCTCGCAGGGGTGTTTGATCCCATTTTCTTGTTGACAGGGTTGGCAGCGGCCCACTTGACTGTGACCACTGCCAGGTGTCACACAGGGTTGGGACAAAGCATTACTGGTACGACAGAAGCCCATGGTGGCTTGGTTGTTAGCCTCCACAATGGCTTTATAACAGTCATTGATGGAGGCACAACAACCTACAGGGACCCACTTACAGATATGGGGCTTAAGCTCATTGATTATTAGGGTCAAAAGCATGGTGTTTCCGTCTGTTATGGCTTTGGGGGCAGCAGCAAGGTACTCAGGAACGGACCCAGTCTGTTTGATTGCTAGAAGAGGAGTTCCTACCACAATGGGCGAGAAGGTCTCGCTGTAGCAGGTTTTTGCGGCGTCGCAGAATGCCGCCCAAGTGACTTTGATTTCCTGACTGGCCCAGTTGGTGAACCACATGGCGGCGGGCCCTGTGAGGCAGCCAGACACAGTGTCAACCCATATGGGCTCTGGGACTTGACAGATTTAAAGGCGGGTTTCTGTGGACTGGAGCCAACTGACAATGTCGGCCCCTTCAACTCTACCGCAAAGGATTATAACTGAAGGTTGAGCATGCATTGTGAGAGGTCTGATTGGGGAGGGCTGACGCTAGCGTCACGCTGCCCAAGGCAAAGTCAATTGTACACACTTGTGAGGACTAGCTGGTCTTGATAGATGACATACCCGTCGGGGATGTCCCCCCTCGGGGATTGGCAGGAAGGTTTCTTGTTGGGGAGTAGCCATACGGCCTGTACTCCGTCCTTTGTTAGGGGGAATTTTTGTTTTAGGTAGGTCGTGAACCTACCGCTGCTACCACTGTTGCAACTGAACCAATGAGGATTCAGTATTTGGAATTGGGGAAGACAACAGTCCAATAGAAAGGACAGAATAATAAGAATAAGGTATTGTTTATTATAGAACATTGTGATTAATATACCATATGGGGAAAGCCACAAGGCGGTGGCATAGTGGAGTGTTCCATGTAAGGTTCAAAGCCAAGGAATAACTTGTGCGGGGATCAGCAGGTTGAATTGGTAGCGCTCCTAATTAGGATGAAGCGCCCGCCATTCGATATTGCCATCAGATTGGTTAATGTCGTTAGATACATAAAGGGGCGACTCACCGATTGCCCCCTGTGTATCGTGAGATACGTTAGCAGGAGAGTCTGTAAACTCGGTTGCAACACCATATTTTACCTTAGTCATCTGCCAATTCAACTACAATCCTTCTGGCTTGCCTGCCTCGCCACCCGCAAGTTTACGTCCACCATGTGCCTCATTTGGTCCCGTCCACACTCACAGAGTATCCTTTAAAACCTGAATAAAAGATTATACCTCTGACAGTATACTAGCGCACAATCCCTTGGCATAAACTAAAGAGTTGACTAGATTTAAAAGGAAGACACCAGAAGCCAGAGGGAGTAATTAACTAGCATGTATTATCTATAATATTGTAGGCTTAATATATAAACACTTAGGCAAATAATAAAAAAGCTAAAACTGATTTGCATATCTAGTTTACCAATGCATAAATTTTAAATCTAATGATCGTTAAACAAAGTAGGATTAAGAAGATGCTATAAACTGCTTAGGAATCAATATTTTCATTATCTTTTTAGCTTGAGACACTGGAGAGTTAAGCCAAAATTTTCTCTTGAAGGAGGGAAACGAGCTTAACGTTATCAGCATGGAATTTCCGGATTCCCTCAGAGAGCTTTTCTGATGCCATGGCATCTTCGTTGTGGGCAAAACGGAAAGACTTCTCATCGAAAGTAACCTTGTCCATCTTGTGCTGAGCAGAGAGTTCAGGGGAGAGAACCCGCTTCAAAGGCTTGGTATCCTTGTTGAGCTCGGCAAGGAGGGAGGGTGCAATTGTCAAGAAATCACAACCTGCCAGCTGCTCAATTTCGCCAGTGTTACGGAAAGAGGCACCCATCACAATGGTGTTATAACCATGCTGCTTATAATAGTTATAAATACCCTGGACTGAAACAACACCAGGGTCTTCTTGAGAGGTATACTCCTTCTTGTGATTGGCCTTATACCAATCGAGGATTCTGCCAACAAAAGGAGAAATCAAAGTTACTTTGGCTTCGGCGCAAGCGACAGCTTGAGGGAATGAGAAGAGAAGAGTTAAATTGCAGTGAATTTTGTGCTCAGCTTCAAGTTTCTTGGCAGCTTGGATTCCCTCCCAGGTCGAGGCGATCTTAATAAGAACTCTCTCTGAAGAAATGCCAGCTTCTTTGTATAGCTCGATTAGGCGAAGGGCCTTGTGGATTGTAGCATCAGTATCGAAAGAGAGTCTTAAGGGTTAATATAAAATAAATTAAATCAATACTTGGCATCAACTTCAGTTGAAACGCGTCCAGGAATGATCTTAAGAATTTCGGCTCCAAAAAGCACAAGCTTTTAAAATTTAGATAAAATAAAGAGCAACAAATTACTAATTTATCAGTCGCCCATTCTGTCTTTTCTTCAATGGTACTAGAATGTGAGTACTATAAAAATAAAAGAAAGTATACCTTCCTTTGCTCTTGCCATAGGCAACAGCCTCCTCTATGAGCTTAGCATACTGGGGCTTTTGGGAAGCAGCAAGAATCAGAGAGGGATTAGTAGTGGCATCAGTTGGCTTGTATTCGGCAATGGCTAATCTCAGGTGTTAATAGAAAATACCTGACTAACTTACTTTCGAAGTCACCAGTATCGGCGACAACAGTGGTGAATTGCTTAAGTTGATCGAGAACAGACATTTTAAAGAAGATGGAGCTGGCTGTGTATACTTATACAATATTGCTCCTTGATGGTTTATCATACGATAGAGTGAAGTTGAGTCGGAGAAAGCCCTGATAAAAATATATGAATTTGCTGTTCATATTAAGAAAGCCTATATCATATTTAGGAAGTGGAGGTCAATTCGCCATGGATAGGTGACTCCTTAAGATTGTTTGTAATTTGGATAAGCTATCATTGGTGGCTATTGAAAAGTATGACGAAGTGTTATTTATGATTGAAACGGAGCGAGTCGAATCAGGCTATCCAAATTATGATCAAAACTTGGATTTGAATAGCTTTCTAAAACAGTCACTTGTAGTTTATAAGCACCCATATACCGTTGTTTATAAACAATATTATTAAAAGAATACTCCAGAAATGTTATTATGTATCAATGAAAACCTACTTGTTGTTTTAAAATGGCAACCCCTGTTTTGATTCATGACAAACCTACTTTAACATAGTAACTTAACCTTTTAAGTCTACTATCAATCTGCTCTGAAAGATTTTGTGTGTACAATTCTTTTCTTTTCTTCTATAAAAAACTTCAATGGTCATCAAAAGCTTAATATATGCTATTAAAATAACATCGTGTTAAAAATACTCATATTTTTGCAAGTTTAGATTGTACAACTAATACTGTAAATTCAGAACTTAATAGCAAAAATGCAGGAGTGTCAAATCCTAAGTTCAAATTTTGAATTGCAGTTGCAAACTCAGCTGAGTAAAAACTAAAATATTTAATAAAATTAACCATTTTATTTTAACTTTTTTTAATTTATATAAAGTTTCAAATTTCAAATCCTTAATGCAGATGTCAAAACAGCAGGATCAACCTGCCAACAAGGTTCCAACTAAGCAGGTTCGTGACCCGCAATCCGACTTCTCTGTGACCCGTTCCTAAACAAGGAAGTCAACTTGAATTCCCCAAAGCAACAACATGAACAAGTAATGATTCTATTTGGTGGATGGCTCAATTTGGCGCCTGACCCTTTACCAGAAACAAGCCACCCCCTTCATCATTTAACTGAATGATCTACATAATCATGTTTCTCTTAAAATGATTCACAACAACTATATAATCCCTATCTCCAAATAAAGATAATTATCTAGTTTTCAAATATTTTCCGCCTTGTAACTCTGCTAAAACAGCACAGTTATGACAGATAACTTGACTAACTAAAGAAAAAACACTTCAAACAAATACATGATACATGAATCAGAAATGCGGGATTTTAATGTACAATTTGAGATTTTCTGTATTTCAAACAAATCATAGACATCATGTAAAAATTAATGAATCCAAAATTGCAGGATTTTCAAATCCAAGAACCAAATTTCAAATCAAAAATGAGTTAATTTGAAATAAATATAATTTATGGGTGTCTTAAAAAGGATGCTAAAGGATCTAGAGTGGATTTGTGCTAATTCTTTTAGGAATCATAGGCATTCTCAAAAATCACCCTATTCCATTTTAGGATGACTAAAATTTAGATGCTTGATTACAGTAGATTGTAATAAATAATTCTATTTTATTATTAGTGTTTTCTAAAACCTACTGTAATCAAGCATCATTTATAGAAATACATAAACACATAGTGTAGTAAACTGATAGTTTATCTTTCCTATCTCTTCTTCCTTCCTCAAAAGAAGTTTGTTTGGCCCCTGGCTATGCCAGAGGCCAAAAAACTTTTAAAAAATTTCTGCATCATCAGGAGGGTAGCTCATAAACCATTATAGAATTTTGTGGTTGCTATAATAGTGATTTAGAGTGCAGAATATTGCATTATTTCCAGTTTAGACAATTTTACATTTCACTTAATTTCATGTCTAAACATGGTTGTCAAGATTGAATTTTTCATTTGATTTTATCTAGAGTGGAGCTTCTTGATTTGGGTTGATTTGTCCTAGGTTCTTACTGTACATTCAATTTGGATTCCAGTTCCTGCAATTAATATTTGAGTTTACTAGTGGCATTTATTTATGATTTGAATTTTGGTTCTTGGATTTGGCAATCCCGCAATTCCAAAAAACATAGTAAACTTAATGAAAATGGTTGATGGATTTGATGCTTCAAATCTGATTCCAGTTAATTCATTTTGTCCATTTGAAACATGCAGTTCAACTTGAAATTTGCAAAGTGTCTATGAGTTCCCGCATTTTTAAAAATTCAAATAAAAATACAAAGAATTCAATTTAATTAAAAAAGGCTATCCCGCAAAAGTGATTTGAAATTTGGACCAAGGATTTGACAATCCCGCATTTTTACATTCAGGTTATGAATTTACAGTAAAAAACAAGGGATGATTATGTTTCTTGGGAAAATAGCAATAATGATGGGGTTTGCAAATTTCACTGTGACTGAAATCCTACAAGATCATTACAACTGTGGTTTTTCTCTCAAGAAATCACTAACTGGGGCCTGTATGTCAACTTATGGCAACAAATCCCACCCCCTTATTATGGCAATCATGAAATGTGACCTGTGGGTGCCCCTGGTCCAGGTGCGCTTCCAACTAGGGATTTAAAGAAGTTTTTTAACAAAGGAACAGTCAATTAATAAATGCATGAAAGTGTGTTTGTTGCAATAATCTTGAATATATAAGTTTGCAACAACCTCAGCTTGGTGGACACTAATCCCTATGATTTTACTGTCATCAAATTTTTCAAAGTGAGAGCAATGAGAACACACAATGTCGTCATCTTCTTGTTGTAAGCAAATATTTCTGCAATTATTCAAGACTTTGAAAAAAGCACATACAATCTGAAATATATAAACATAGCCTAATTCTGTAAAGTTACTCCCTCCTTTGGCTTTAGACTGAGCAATCTTTCCCTGCTAAACAAAAATTATCCCAAAAATCTGCCAAACCTCTTAATGTAATATAGGATTTGGCACATGCTGTCAGGGAGCCATGTACAGGGTGAACAATTGCAGGTATGAGCGGAGGGACCACTGGGCCACTGGAAAGTACCCACCACAATATGGGTGCCAACTTAAGTATTTAGGAAAAGGACTAACCCAACAGGGACCAGGGACCTCTGGATGAGACCATGAAGTACACCAACCTAGTGAATGTACAGTAGTTTTAAAAGCTACGGCGACAAGCAAAATTACTTCAGATTTAAACAAAATGATTTCAGATTTAAACAAAATCCAACTCTCAGGTTAAAATATACACTCTGTTAACAGGGATTTTTGGCGTTAATGGGCAAAATGAGTCAACACAGCAATGAAGTACTCACACGCAAAACAAAACCATTCAAAATGTAATCCAAAATACATGGATTCACAAACAAAATAGTGTGAGTTGACTTTTGGTGTACATATGTTTACTATGTGAATTGGTGACAAAATACACCCACACATGGTGCGTCAAAACTCAATCCAAAAACAAAACACAATAGGAACTCAAAATGTAAACAAAATCACTTGATCAGTTTGTGAAATGGATTGTAATCAAGAATGATACCAAGGTATCTAAAATAAGACACAGGATCTGAAACATAAATTTTAAAAATATTGTGTTAGGTGCTTAATTTGGCGTAAAATATGGGGAAATGGGTGGAAATTATTTCAGGTATTCTAAAATGGGCATTGTAAAACCAGAAACAACTAATTAAGAAACAAAAATCTATAATTGTGATATTGGGTGGGAAAAACTCTAATTAAATAACCATATTCATATAAAAGCAAAAATTTAAAATAGGGAATAACATAATTGAAATTTATTTAATATTTATTTAAATTCTCAATATGGAAGGAACACAGCAACAGAGTACCAATGCACCCGCTGTGCGCCGCAGTTGCGGTTGCCCCGCGGGTCAAAGAATAGACTTAGTGCAACACAAGTGCCTACTCAGGAGGGAGGCAGGAGAGGAGAGTTCCATAGTGACACTGCACTGATACAGCCGGTTCAAGGAGCACAAGCTTCTAGGGTGCGGAGCATAAACCCTTGGGTCCCCAAGCTGACCCGGAAGCCCACCAAGGTTACCACAACAAAAACGGTTAGAAACAAGGAGGTAGAGCTTACTTCATATGTGTTTGACGCTGTGTAACGCCAAGAGTTGGTCCCATAAGCCATGATGGAGAAGTTTAAGCCTGTGCTTGACACTAGCTACAAGCCTTACATCAGTGAAGGCAACCAGGAAGAGGACAAGAAGCCTGAGATTTACAGAACTGATGAGGGACAGTTAGTGCTAAAGAAAGTTGCTGAGTTTTACCCCAAGGTTCCCATGCCCTGTGTTGTGCCCAACGTCAACAAGCCAATCCCCACTGCTAAAAAGCCCGCTCACATGCGCATTCCTGACATTAAGCGCATCATCCTTCTCCGGCTCATGCAGGAATCTGGTGACTACAAGGCGGCTGCGGCTCTTGTTGGGGTGGATCCCAAGTACACCCTGAAGACCTTCAACAAGTTCATTGATACTGGCCAAGTCCTTGCCGTGGAGAAATCCTTGCGTGTTTCTACCATTTTTTTAGAAACCATTTGTGTGTTTCTACCATGCTCACCAAGGAGCACAAATGGGCAATCCACCAGTGGATAACCCGAGATTGCCATCTTGAACTGGCAAATATACAGGTCATGATCAAGTCCGCTTTTGGGGTTGAGGCCTTGATTTCCTTTTACTACCATCTGCTGAAGGAGATGTGCTTTTCCTGGAAAAAGCTTGGGGTATCTTGCTACAACAGAAACAGCCCAGCCAATATTGAGACCCAGACAAATTACACTGAGGCGTACACTGCCCTCAAAGCCAAGGGGACAGTGAAATTCTATTATATCAACAAATCAGCATTTGCCTTGTTGATGCGCAATGGGTATGGGTATGTCCCCAAAGGCTCCAATGACAGGATGGCTTGGCGTGCTGAAGTCTGCGCCACAGCATACTCAATTGTGGCTCTCCTCGGTCCAAAGGGGATCAAGCTGTACCAAATGATACTAGGCTCCCACAATAGCCGGACCTTCCTATCATTTCTCTGATTGGTCCAGGAGCACCTGAGGCACATGAGCCTGGGCTTCACCAACATAATTGTATTGGACAACGTTGGTCTCCACAAGATGGCAGATATTCTCAAAGAATTTCCATCAATTGACACCAGCATTGCAATGGGCCCCCAGCAATTGGCCACAGAAAATTTGCGCCTTCTCTTCCTCCCTGCCTATTCACCCTTCCTAAATCTCATTGAGGAAGTCTTTGGGTGGCTCAAGCAAGTCGTCAAGCAAGGAACCCCAACAGGGACCGAGGACCTGTTTGATTTGCTGCAGGCCGGGATCCATACCCTCCCAGCTGAGACCGTGGTCAAATTCTATGGCCACGCTGATTTGTCCATCCCTGCATGCCTAGCCAAACAGCCAATCAATTAAAGGCTTAGTGTGTCCAACCTTTTTTATATTCTCTAATTTACTATTCAAGATTTATTGATTATCATTTTAATTTAGATGGTTCCACGCCCGCTTTCACATTCAGAAGGACCATCAATAGATGTAAGCAATTTATTTATTTTATTATATATTATTTAATATGTCATCTTAGGTTATCCTAATTGCTTGATACTGGATTATGCAAATATATTTATATCACTTTTGTCAAATAAATATAAAATAGTCTTATAAAAATTAAACATAAATTGTAAGGTTGAAATTTATTTTATCACCGTATTATTTTATACTTTTAGGAAACCCATTTCCAAAATATATTTTGAAAATCTTGTTTGCTAAAATATTATTTGAAAAATTATTTATAATATGAAAATATAGTATAGTATAAATATATTTATTGATATAGAGATAAAATTACATGCGCCTGTAGTGGGCTCAGCGGTATGTACCCATCCTGCAATGGAGGTGGCGCACAACCTCCACCACCACACTTTGGACAGTGGATACACCCTGGTTAAAATACTCCTGCCTGCTGGTGAAAGGCAGAATGGTTAGGTGGGAGTGAAGCAGCAGCTTCTCAGGCGGGGCCTCAAACCCGTAGATTCTAGCCAGGACCAGGGCGTCCTGGATGACGTGATCCACCGATTCATACCCAGGGGGACCTTCTTCCTGTCCAGTGAGAGCCTGGCCTAGTTGACCCCAAGAAGGACCCTGTCTAGGTCCTCTACACTGGCGCTCATCCCAAAGAAGAAAAGATACCCAAGGTGAACAACAAGGTGAAGCCTTTGTCCAGCAAAGGCTTCTGTAAACTCACACAATTTGTTGTAAACTGCACTAATCTTCTTCTTGTGCTTGGTTTTGACAAAGGTCAGCTCCATAGCTGCAGGGACCCCCGTCTTGTTGGCACTCCAGGCCAGCCCAAAGTCCGCCAGGAGGATTTTTGTCTTTTTTACAGCTTTTGCGTCTGCAACAGCCAATTTTGACACCGCGCGCCCAAAGTTCTCCAGCAGGTAAGAGATGGTATGCTCCACCGGGAAGCAGAAGCAAGCAGCCACATGATCCTGGCCTATCTCTGGTATATTCTTGAATGGGAGCGTTGCCAGGACGTCCCAAACAAGATCAATGGAGTTTACACAGTAAACTCCACTGAGGTTAACCGGGTCCAGGCGGACCAGTTGGGAATCCTTGTAGGCAGTAACTGCCCACTCAGATGCCCCCTCACTATGTGACAGACCAGCCAATGCCTCCCTGGACATAGGAAAGGTACCATGATCCTGTCTTCAAGCTCCTGCAAGACAGGGGGGACAGAAAAAGCTGTTTGGCCACATGAGTGGCGTAGTTGGAGTAGAAGGTGGGGGAAATAAAAGGAACTAGGACCTGGCGGAGTTCATCATCAACATCTTCTAAAAAAAGGTAAGTATTTAAGAATTTTTATTAATTATGTTTTTTAGGTTACCTTCTTGGGTTTCTTCCTTGCTGGCGGCTTCAGCCGGCTTTGCCATTCTTGGCGCAAGCAATTGCACCAGCAATTCAGTGTCCTCTGCTCTGGCACGCTTGGCGGGTTTGAGATGTTCATACATCTCTGGGTTGTCAACCCAAACAGACAGCACAGAAAGATTGTATGTCTTAAATTGCAGGCCCTCCACCACCGTCTTCTGGATGTTGAGAAGACGCTTGATGGTCTTCTCTGGGATTTCTAGCATTTTTGTCATTAGTGCCTTTGCAGACACTTTGTCAATTTTGCCCCCAGTGAGGACGGCGGACTTAACTTTGGCTTTGACTTTGCGGTCAATATCTTTGATTTTGGCAATTGCCAAGTCAAGATCCTTCAAAATCTTCTCCAATTCTCTCATTGATTTTTTACTAACCTTTTCATATGTTTTTATAGCTTTCACCCCAATAAAATATGTATTATTCTGATACTATTGCCTCTTTGTTTATTCCTTTTTGTTTTCCCTTTTACTACATTATCCCATCTTTTTACCCATTTTGTATATGTTTTACGCTCATCTCAATATGTGTTGTTGCTTTGTGTTGGCATGTTTCCTTGATTACTGTATTATTTTTGGCACTTTACACAGCCCCTTGTGAAAATATTAACAACAATTTGGTGATCAACTGAATTTGAATTAGAAAACTATAGGTTAATTGTATTTAGATAAAGTTGTTACTGATCCAAATTCAAAACCTTAATGATAAACTTTAAGCCAATTAGGAGCCAAGTGATAAAGTGATTGTTGTGAAATAAAGGGTCATTTGATAATTCTTTGATGCATGTGCACTAATTAGTATGATTGGCTGGTTGTTTTGCCATTGTGCGCCATTGCTGCTGTGGCAAGTTGTTGGTGGACTAGTGCTAACCCATCAGCTGATTGGGCACTAGTCCACCAATAACTCACCACAGCAGCAATGGCGCACAATGTCACAAGTGACAAATTCCTATCAACTATACTTATCAAAAAGCCTCAACTATGAAACTCAAACCCTGGCATCTCGCGGGCCGCCAGCCCGCAGGGCCAGCCACCTGCAGTTTTTTGGGCTCAAATCAGAACAGAATTTGACTTCAGAAAATCCTTTTAAGCTTGATGAACCCAATGTACCTATGCCAATACCCTCCACACTAAAGGTTCCTGATAAAACAGCCAATCAACAGGCAGGTCCAGCCACAGATTCCAAAATAACTTGGGCCTGCACGGAAGGGGAAACAGAGAATTTTCCAATAGAACGCAGGCCACCCAGAGGTGCCCAATCCCACAACCTGACTAGGGAATTTGAGCATTCTCAGTTCAAACCAGCCAATGAAATAACCCCCGCAATTGATGCCACCAAAGACTGGGAAGACCTGGTAATCAGGAAAACCCGGGCCAACAGAATTTGTGAAAGTTTTACCATGACAGATGGGCATATTTATACCCTGGGCCGCCAGGAAGATGCCCATTGCCATCCTTGCAATAAAGTGACATGAACTTTTGGTTCAACAAGATCATACCATACTTGTTACTAGTTTTATTTCATTTACAGCCTACTCCTTGCGGCTCCGCACCCTGTGCTCACCTACACCAAGAAACCGCAGACCAGCCGCCCAAACTTTACTGTTCACCAGGAGCTCCCTTCAGCCCAGTACATTTTACTGAGTACCCACCCAACCCGGCGTATTTGGAGTTTACTCTGGAGGAGATCCTCATCCACGACCCCAAAGCTAGAACTAGAGAGACAAAAGTCCTTTACAGAGAAGGCATCAAAATCATCTGGCCCCTTCTGCTATTCCAAGACAAGTATAATTTCCTGCCCACATATTTGGTTCCAATGACACCGCCCCACACCCCGCGGCCCAACCGCCTGCAAGAATCCGTTGCCACTGATGAATCAAATTCCACTCAGATATTTGGGGTGATGTATATCACCCTCACCGGATTGATTGATTCTATGGTGCCTGTAAGCAGACCTTGGGCAGTCCTTGGAAAATTGTTATTATATATTGTAAAGTTAGCCCCAATTTTGTGGTGGGCTCTCCCTGCTGGGCCCGCGGGCTGTCTGCCCGCAAGTTCTCAGGAACCCCCCACAGGTTGGATCCCTGACACACAATGGCAAAACAACCAGCCAATTATATTAATTAGCGCACATACATAAAAGTGATAAGTAGCACCTTTTTGGGGAAGCTTCAAATATAAAAGTAGGAGGAGAAAAAGTATGTTTTATTGGATGATACTTACAACTTATATAGATTTAGCTGTGGCGGGGATATTAGTTGGACCAAACCCAGGGGCTGGTCATGTGCTGGATGGGTTTGAGTTGTTGGATACCTGGACAGTCATGTGATATTGGTTTGTTGCCATTTCTGGCATGTCAAATGGTATATTGGAAAGGCACCAAATCAGGCAATGACTGGATATTAGGTGTGATGGCCATAGCCAGAATACTTGTACATCCAGACCCTCAACACACCCCTTCCTTAAGGGGTTACTCAGGTACATCAGGAGGGGGCTTTGTCTTGACGGCTGTTGCCTGATGTTCCTGGAGTTGTTTATTAGTGGGCACCAACTGGGTCGAGTGTTCTCCTTTGCTAGGGCGGAGTCAAGATCTGTGGTACTTTTTGGTGATGGGCTCTTTGGAACCCTGGAACTTAACCAGGTAAGTGTTCCTGTCTGGTTGGTATCTGATGATTCTTCCTGGTCCCCTGTGTACTGAGTCTAGTTTCTTTCTGTTCCCGTCTAGGACCCAGACAGGGGAGTTGATGGGGAGTGGGTCCTCTGTTGAGGTTACCCTTTGAGTTTTGAGTCTCTTTATTTCAGCCAGTTTGGCTTTGAGGCGTATGTGTTGTAGAGCTGGTTTCTGCTCTACTGTGGGAGGTTTCCCCAGGGGATCTTTACATATGGCTAGTTATTGCGGGTGACTATTTCTAGCTTGTACCCATATGTTAGTTCAAACAGTGAGTAGCCTGTCCCTTGATTGGTACAAACCTGGGATACTAGTAATGCATGTTTCACGTATAGCGGCCATGTGTCTTTGGCTTTGCCATCCATTATTTTCTCCAGGGTTCTGATAAGGCTGCCATTAAGGTGTTCAACTCTGCTGTTAGCCTGTGGCCTGTAGGGCAAGGTTGTGGAGTGTTTGATGTTTTTTGTTTTTAGATTGTTGTTTACTACGTGGCCTGTTAGCTCTTTTGCTCCATCTGTTATGATGTAGTCTGGAGTGCCGTAGTCTGCTATGATTGCTTTATTGATGAATCAATTTATTGTTTCTGCCTTGTGATCTTTTTTTGCCCAGCAGATGGGCCAACGTGTGCAAAGTCAATGGCTACAATTAGGAAACGTTGATTTGTTTTGGTTTCTGGGAAGGGTCCCACTACGTCCAGTCCCCAAACCTTAAATGGTTCAGGGTCAGGTACTGGGTTAACTGTTGGCTGTGGCGCCTTGGTGCAGGCGTATTTTTCACATACTGTACACTTTTTTTAGAACATCAATTATGTCTTGCTTCAGGTTGGGCCACCATACTATCTCTTTCAATGTGAGATATAGGTTATTAGCCTTTGTGTGTCCTAGCAGACAATGGTATCTTAGTATAGTGTCAACTCTTTGTGCAAGTGGGATGTATGAAATGTGTTTATCTTTGAAGATTTGATATACTGTGCCATTTGATATGTGGAATTTTTTTCATTCCTTACTAGTGTATTGTGGGTTAGTTGATGTGTAAAGGGATACTTTCCTTTTGTCTTGTACTCAGTGTTGTATAGGTTGGGCCAGTCAGGGTCCAGGTGGTCAGGGTGATCCTCTCTTGGTTGGCATAGCCTAGAGAGAGCATCAGCCGTGACCAGCTCTGCCCCCTTTTTGTATTGGATGTCCAGGTTAAGCTTTTCCAGCAAGGACATCCATTTGGCTTGGTGCCGCGTGAGTGCGTTCTGAGTTTTGAAATATATTAAGGATTTGTGATCAGTTAGCACTCGGACATTTTAAGTGTCCTTTGAGGTAACATCTCTATTTCTTGCATGTGTGATATATATTCTAGCAATTCTTTATTGTGTATTGGGTATCTCTTCTCAGTGTTTGTTAGTTTTCTGCTTTTGTAACATACTGGCAGGAAATCTTGCTACCCTGGCTGGCAGATGTGTAGGACTGCGCCAATGGCGGTGTCACTAGCGTCTGACTCAAGCTTGTAGCACCCGTTGTTATTAGGGTATTGCAAGATTGGTGCTTCAATCAAAGCTTGTTTTAATAGTTGGAAATTCTTGTCACATTATGGAGTCCAGATGAATCTCTTTTTGGCATTACCCTTTGTTAAGTCATTGATTGGTGTGGTGAGCTTTCCGCAGTCTTTGATGTAAAACCTTAGGTAAGCTACCATACTGAGAAAGCATCTAACTTGTTTCACGGAGGTGGGGCATTGCATGTTATTTATGGCTTTTATTTTATCTGGGTCTGCTTTGATGCCACTGTCAGAAATAATGTGGCCCAAGAACAAGTGTTCCTTTTCCATAAATTGGCACTTACTAGGCTTAGCATATAGTTTGTGCTTTGCAAGTCAATTAAGTGTCTTGCAGACATGCATGAGGTGTTCCTCTTTTGTTTTTGAAAATATGATGATGTTGTCAAGGTAACATAATGTGTTTGAGAGGCCGTTTAGCGCTTGGTTCATCATGGTGACAAACGTTGCTGGAGCGTTGGTCATCCCAAAGTTCATTACTTTACATTCAAACAACCCAAATTGTGTGCGGAACACAGTCTTTGGTATTTCCTTCTCTTTGACTTCAACTTGGTTATAACCAGATGTGAGGTCAATTTTTGAGAAAATTTTGCTCTGGAGAGCCTTGCAAATAGGTCTTCAATGAGGGGAAGTGGGTATTTATTCTTTACTGTACTTGCGTTTAGTGCTCTGTAGTCAGTAACTAAGCAAAGAGATCCTTCTTTCTTCTTTACAAAGAAAACTGCTGCCCCTCACGGGAATTCAGACGGGCAAATGAATCCTTTGGCTAGGTTGTCCTTGATGTGGACTTTAAGTGTTTGGGTCTCCATGGGGGAGAGTCTATAGAGGGGTGCAGGTTTGGGCATGGCTTTGCATAAGTCAATGCCATGTTTGACCTCTCATTTGGGGGGTAACTCTGTGAGTTATTCCTTGAATACATGAGCGTATTCATTTAGGAGTGCCGCAAGTTCTGGGCATTGGATCTTTTGTGTTTGTATATTATTAAATTTGGAGTACCTCATTATGTGGAGGGTACTGTCTTTGGTTAGATGTTCAGAGCCATCTTGATTTATGACTTGAACAAATACTGTATCTCTTAGAATCAGGTCGTTGGGTTCTTTGAGAATGTTGAAATTGACTCCATTGTGTTTTATTGTCATGGTTTTTGTTTTCCAACATACACTGGGATTAACTCAGGTGAACCAGTCCATGCCTGCTACAATGTTGTAGTTTATGTTGTTCATGACAAGTCCTTTGATGGACGTTTGTATGCCTTGGAGGTCAATTCTGAAGGGAGTTGTTTTGCCTTTGAGTAGAACTTTTGATTTGTCTGCCATTCTGGCGTATTTGAAGTTGGATTTGACAACTGGTATTTTGTATTTGGTTACAAATAATTTGCTTACCATGGTGTGTTGTGCACCAGAATTGAATAAAATTTTATTTGTATGAGACTTATAAGTGCATGGGTAGACAAGAAGTTGTGAACAATCTTTAATTTTTACGTTCATAAAAATGGAGGATTGCAGGACACATGGGATGTGAGCAGCAAAGTTTGTGCCTTGGTATAATTTCTTGTTAGTTTAGGGGGAGACAGGGGAACTTAAACCTGTTCCCCCTTCTCTTTTCCCTGTTCCTCTGTTTTGAGACCTTTGAGCTCAGAGAATGTGGGGTCAGATTCATAGCAGGTTGCTGTTTCAGCATTGTTCACTTTGGTGGTGTCCTCTTTCTTGGGACAAGAGCAATTCACGCTCTAGCTGCAATTATTATTGTTACAATTGGAGTTACTGTTGCTATGGTTGATGTTTTGGCGTTTGTTGCCATTAGAGTTGTCTCTGCCATTGGCGTTTGAGGAGCAGTTGCTGTTGTGTGCAACATATTCCATGTTTGCACGTTTTTCTGCGCGCTTGGCTTCTGCAATGAGCGCAGGTATGGAGGTGTTGGCCTCTGGGCAACTGAGGGCAGCAACTGAGGGTTTCATTCTATTGATGAATGAGGTTCTTGTGTGCACATTGTCATCTTGTACTGGTTTTTGAATTTGGCAACATATTTTCTCAAATTCATTGGCGTAAGCTGTGACAGTGGTCTTCTGAGGAAGATTGCTGAGCTGTATTGCAATGTCTTGGAGGGATTTGGTGATGCAGAAATTGTGAGTGATAGCGGCTTTGAACTCTTCCCAGTTATCAAGCTGTTTGTCAGTTTGTGAGCCAGACCAAGTGGCAAACCAGTTAGCTGCAGCCTTGCACAGGCACTTGCTGGCTTCCTGGACCCATTTCTCATGAGGGATGCGGCTGGCGCAGAGTTTAGCGGCTGTGTGGTTTAGCCAGTTGCTGATGTTTTCTTTGTTTTTACCAAAGAACTTGTTAATAACAATGTATTTGGTGTTGGTCACTTCACCTGTGGTAGGTGGTTATGTGTTTGTTTGTGGTTGAAGAGAGCAACTGTATTGAATTATCTTGGTGCATGCTTTGGGCATTACCAGTCCTTTGAATACGGTGCATCCACTAGGTATATCTTTGTTGATATTGTGGGTGCGGAAGTAATGTAAATTTACTGCCACCTCTGGCTTTGGATTGCGCAATTTTCCCTTGTTGTACCAAGAAAGGCTCTAAAACGCCCGCCAAACCCCTCCATTCCCTAAATGATTTAGCTCACACGGTAGATGAGAGGTTTGTGCTGGCCTACCCTGCGGAACCTTTGCCTTTGGTTGCTTCCTCCTGGGAAGAAACACTGGTTAATTTAGACTACTTATTAGCTTGGTATTACCCACTTCTAAAAACCTTTAGAGCTAGCCAATCAGAGGTTGCCACATTGACACTAAGTAACTCAAGTGAATTCCAAATGACCAGTGCCCCTTCCAGCCAATCAGATCTGACCGCGGAAATTGGAATGAAACCCTCCAGTCTCCCTGCCCCTGCCTAGCAAAGTTTTGCCTCCAGCCAATTGGATTCAGTTCCACTGTCATGTGACCCATTTTATTTGCAGCCCATTCCTTTTATGCAAGCAAGGGGACTTCTAGTCCCCTGCTTGTCTATTTTCCAAATTATTAAAGTTTTGGAGTCCTTTGCAAACTTAATTTTATTTCCATTGCTGTTTGGACCCAGATTTGTGTCCTTGCAGTCCTAAGGATTAAAGTGTTAGTTACTGTACAAAGCTTACCTTGTGTCAGCCGGTTTTGAACCCAGCTTCTCTTCTGGGCCCCTAGATTAGTATTAATTTACCTAGTTGTTGTCTTTCCCGCTTTTGCTTTTGAAAACAAAGTTCAAACTTCAAATTTTCAATTGATTTTTCTTATAATTTCTATTATTATTTCAAATTTTCCTTTAAAACCATTGTTTTTGAACCCGCTCTTGCTTGCCGTTGCTCCCAAGGCTTTTGCAACCATAGTAAAGCCTTCTAAACCCGTTCTGTTGCTCTGTTACTATAATTTGCTAAGACTACCCTGCTGGCACTTCCCTCATCCTTTTTTCATCAGAAATTTGTACCAACCTGCTCCAAATTTTGTGGCAAACAATCCTATGATACTCCCAGCCCTTAAATTTGTGGTGTTTTCCCTGGCGCCGTTCTTGCTGCTTCTGTGGTCCACCTCCCCTGATTTGTGGGGTAAAATCTCTTTGTCTGCCCGTCTTGTGGGTAGAGACCCTTCTAGTCTCTGGGATCTCCCCAGCGGCCTTCTCTTTTCTGGAGAGGCTGTGGTCAAGAGCCTGACGTGCGATGACTTGGACTTGAACACTGTGGACCATACTTCACCCATTTCTGAAGAAGCTGTGCCTTCCATGCCCCTCCTCCTCAGCGTGGCCCAGAGCCATTCTGTACCCCTCAAGCCCTCTGAGGTGTCCTCTCCTGCCCCCACCTGCACCCCTTGGTTGCTCACCAGCCTGATACTGATGGGCTTGAACGCCTACTTCCCTCAGTTGTCCCCGGTGTCCTCCCTGTGGTCCCCCCTCTGAGCGGCCATCCCAGTTCTTCACTGGATGGCATCCTGGTGGCTTGTTCCACTGGGATGGGAGCCAAACTTAGTTAGTTTAGCCCCCCTCTCTCACAAGTACGTCTTCCAGGTATCCTGGGATGTGGCCTGGTTGAGTACGCAAACAAAGGTGGGCGGGTTCTGTTCAGTCATTCTTTCTTTCATTGGTGTGGTTGAAAAATTGTAGCTGCTACCAGTGATGAGGAGCAACTTTTGGGGAAGCTTTGAATATGGAATTAAGAAGAAGAGAAGTATATTTTATTGGATAATACTTTAGACTTATATAGCTTGCTATGGCGGGGATCTAAGTTGGATCAAAGATAAGGATGGTCATGTGCAGAATGGGTTTGAGTCACTGGATATTTGGATGAGACATGTGATATTGGTTTGTTCCATTTCTTGGTATGTAGAATGGTATATTGGATTGGCACCAAACCAGGTGATAACAGGATGTTAAGTGTGTTGGCGGTTGTCACAAGTGACAAACTCCTATTGACCATGCTTACTGGAAAACCTCAACTACGGGATTCAAACCCTAACACTCTGCGGGCTGCCAGCCCACAAAACCAGCCGTCTAGCCGCCCACAGATTTTTGGGTTTGAACCAGAGCAGGATTGGACTTTGGGAAACCCTCTAAAGCTTGATGAGTCAAAATCATCTACATCAACACTCCCCATGTTGAAGGTTCCTGTTTAATCAACCAATCAGCGGGCAGGCCTAACCATAGAACCCAAAATAGCTCAGGCCACCACATAAAAGGAAATAAAAGAACTTCCTATAAAACACAGGCCACCCAGAGATGATCAACCCCACAGCCCAACCAGGAAATTCAAGTATTCTCAGTTCAAACCAGCTAATGAATTAACTCCTGCAATGGATGCCACCAAGGACTGGAAAAACCTGGTAAAAAGTAGCACCAGGCCCAAAGAAATTTGTAAAAGTTTACCCATTGCAGATGGGCATACTTATACCCTGGACCTCCAGGAAGTTGCCCATTGCCATTCTTGCAATAAAGTGACATGAACCTTTAGTGCAACCAGGTTATTCCATATTTGATATTATTTCTATTTCATTTACAGTCTACCTCCTGTGGTTCTGCACCTCTCACCCATCAACCCCAAGAAACTGCAGACTAGACACCTGACTTTTATTACCCACCAGTAGCTCCCTACAGCCCAGTACATTTCACCGAGTACCCTCCCAACCCTGCTTATTTGGAGTTCACCCTAGAGGAAATCCTAATCTATGATCCTGAGGCAAGAACTAGAGAGATCAAGACTGTTTACAGGGAAGGTAACAAAATCACCATACCTCCCCTGCTATTCCGCAACAAGTACAACTACCTGCCCGTGTATTTGGTCCCAATGACACTGCCTCTCACCCCGCAGCCTGACTGCCCGCAAGAATCCGTTGTTACCAATAAATCCTTTTCCACTCAGATATTTGGAGTGATGTACATCACTCTTACCGGCTTGATAGATTTTATGGTACCTGCAAGCGGACCTTGGGCCCTCCTGGGCAAATCATTATCTTATATTGTAAAGTTAGCACCAATATTGTGGTGGTCTCTCCCTGCCGGCCCGCAGGCCGTCTGCCCGCAAGTTCCCAAGAACCCCCCACAGGCTGGATCCCTGACAGCAGTAGCCAGAATACCCATATATCCAGCTCCTTGCCAAATATGATAAGATATGTTTGAGCCAAAAATTCATAGCAGCTTTGTTACTCAAATGAAAATAGGGTTCAACTCAAAAATGGCAAAGTAGAAATACTATCTACTAGACTTTCATCTTTAAATCAGGAATATGAAAACTTGGGCTGCTGGGCAGTGGGAACTTGGGGATGACAGAGTGCATCTGGCACAGGCTAGCATTATTGGCTGATGTTGCAGAATAGACAGTTAGACCTTCCTGCTCACAACCTGGTCAAGAGACACAGGCAGGAATACCAGGCCTCTTTTAGGTTCAGGGTTTTTGGAAATCTCAATTGGGATCTCATTGGCAGGACAGCAGAATTCTTCATGAAAATCTATACTGTGATTTGCTACTACTGGAGAGCAGCTTATGTTGCTAAATCTGGGACTTTTGCTTGAAATTTCATGTGCTGGCTGCAAATATTTTACCCAAGCTGATTTTCATTCAAATCACTCTCAGATTTGAGCCCCATAAAATGCAGGCAGCTGGGCCCTTGGCTCTATGGGTTGAAAGACTACAGGGGCAGAAGCCAGGGTTTTATCCTTGTTCTTGCACTTGTTTTGTGATTAATAGCAAATTTTTATTTGTGACACATACTATAGATGATATATTTATACCTAAACAGACCCTTTTCTGCCTCCTGTGGTTCTCTTGTAATCATCCTCCCCAACCCTAGAAGAGACCCTGATTGAATTGGACTGTTTCCTGGCCTGGGCTTGTCCTCATTTGAAAGTTATCAGATCCAGACAATTATTGGTTGCCACATTATCACCCCAACTGGATCCAAATCTGGGAAATTACCTGGGCTAAATGTTGCAACCAAGTTTCCAGACTCATCTGCTAACATATCTCACAATACACAGGGGGCGCTCAATGAGTTGCCCCTTGACGTATCTAACAACATGGGTCAATCTGATGGCAATATTGAATGGCAGGCACTTCATCCTAATTAGGAGCACTACCAATTTGACCTGCTGATCTCCACATGAGTTATTCTTTGGCTTCAAACCCTACATGAAACTTCTCACTATGCCACCCCCTTGTGGCCTTGTGGCTTTCCCCATATGGTATATTAACCACAATAGTCTACAATAAACAATACCTTATTCTTATTATTCTGTCCTTTCTATTGGACTGTTGTCTTCCCCAAATCCAAATACTGAATCCTCATTGGTTCAGTTGCAACATAAACCACCTAGAGATCCATAACCAGTCAGGCAAGTGCCTAAAGTTGAAGCGCAGATATTGAAGTCTCAAAATTGACAGATTTTTTGATCTCTGTACTTTTTTTCAATAAATTTTTTTTTGTACAAAAAATTTAATATTTTTCTTAAATTTGACTTTTTTAAATGTTTTTACTAGTAGCTAAAATTGAAAACCCAAGTTTGAAGTGCCCAAATTGATACAACTTAAAACACACCTTAATTTAATTTGGCTTTTAAAATAGATTTTGTTTATTCTTTTGAATAGAGGGGACAAAATCAAAAGTGCAAAAAAATCTTAAATTTAATATTTGATACATCAAAAATTTTAAATTTAATTTTTTCTATATGTAAAAAAGAAATCAAGAGTTAAAAAAGCATTTTTAACTTAAGGCAAAATTTTAATTGACTTCTTAAATATCAATATGAATTACTAGTATAAGCCCTTTTTTTAAAAATAAAATTTTTCCTCAATTAAATTTATGTAAAAATTTACACATAGCTTCTTAATGGGTGCAGAAATAAAAACTAGTCAAATCAAAATCCAAAAGAGTACCAAAAAACTAGGTCCACTTAATATTAAATTTTTACAAAAAATAATATTTTTTCAATATGTTTTATATTAGTTCCTCAAATAAAAAGTGAAGAAATTAAAAATTGCCTTTTTAGATTTAGTTACACTTTTTATAAGCCTATAAAATTTTAAACAATAAAAACATCTAAAAAACACCATATAGATTCTTTAATACCTGAAATATATATAAAAGAAATGAGTTTTTTGGTAGGCTTTTATTTTATTGCAATATTTATAAATTGGTGTTTTTTAGAGGAAAGATAAAAAATATTAAATTAGTATAATAATGTACTATGTTTCCCTATGTTATTTCAGGGGACAAAATTAAAGTGCCCAAATCAAAGTGCACAAAACAAAGTGCAGAAATTGAAGTGCCACATCAAAGTACAATAAACTCCTGGTTATTTGTCTTTAATTTTTTCCCCTTTACACCTCTACTTTACCGCCTCTCCCTCCTCCTTGAAACTTTAAAAAAATTTCTGTGTTGTCAGGAGGATGGATCATATAAAATCTGATACCAAGTAGAAAATTTTTTCTTTTACTTCTCTCCTCTCCTCCTTTCTTATCTTCTATTATATCTTTTTACTGTACATACTAGAACAAAATAAGATGTATAAAAGGTATATCTTTGATATACAACTTTTAACTATCTATATCATCTTTTGGTGGAAGTACAGTATTTTTAACATAAAAATATTCAACTCTTCATTTTATGAGATGTAAGTGGCAGGTTCTTGATATCTTTGAATATTGTGACTTATTATAAATAAGATATCAGCCTATATATTTTATTAAGAATAGCATTGTATAGTATAGCTTTAATAAGCAAGCAATTTACTTTGTAGCATTTTAATGGTAAGCTTCCACAGTAGTTTTAAAAGCTATGGCAACAAGAAAAAACAATTCAGATTTAAACAAAATTAAAAATAAACAAATTTATATTGATTTACAATAGATTTGGATTCATTTTGATTTTGTTTAAATCCAAGTTCATTTTGTTTAAATCTGAATTGTTTTTGCTTGTTGCCATAGCTTTTAAAACTACTGTATAATATTTTATCATTGAAAAAAGATCATAAATAAACTAAAATAACTAAAATCATATGCCTATATCTTCTAGATAAAATTCTTTATTTTGCTTATACAGTAGTTTTAAAAGCTATGGCAACAACTGAAAATACCTCAGATTTAAACAAAATGATTTCAGATTTGAACAAAATCCAAGTTGCGCAAGATTCAGGATTCAAATAATTTAAATATTTCAGTTACCAAATAAACTATCAAACAAAAAACAAAATTTCACTAGCCCATTATACAAAATTATAGCAAATATCAAGCGGCACTGTTTAAACCACAAATAAAATGAACTGACACAGCAAGCAATATGGATGGATGCTGTTCTGGAGTATATTATAATCCAATCAGAATTCATATGAGGCACCAACAGAAGGACTAAAATGAAACAAAATTTGAGCAATCTAGAAGCCAGATTCCACAAGAATGAAACAAAATGAAGTCACACAAGATGTGTAGTATGAGCAGCCTAAAATAGAAGTATAACAGTTTAACATCCAATCAACAGCTATCTAATTTAGAAACAGAGGCATTTTATTCATTTTCATGGCTCCTGATTTGTGTAAAATGGGTTTGAGAACTTTCCAAATATGGAATGGTGATTACAATAAAAATAAATCATAAAATTTTAAACTTCTATTTTTAGTGATTTTATCCTAGGTTTTGTTTCAAGATGGTTTTTACTAGCAACAACATTTTCAACAGCTCCAGCAGCCAAGCCAGCTTTAATGGAGGCTCAGAACATGGAGGCACCTGTTTACACCCAAGCCTTTGAGGCAGGTAACAAGGAAGCTGACCTGTACCTGACCCCTGACTCATATGGCTTTGACTTGTTCAGTAGTCACTTAGTGTCTAGCTCTGCCCCTGCTCCTGTACCCACCCCCGCACAAGCTGCCCATCAACCAACCAATCAGGATGGCAACCCTGATTTGGAACAACTTCCTGTCACAAGCCAACCTGCTCCCCCAGCCAATCAGGCTTCAGCTCCTGCAGCCCAGTGCCCCAAACACAGAATAATCACTGCCCAAATTCTTTAGGAAATTGTGGCACTGAACTTACAGGGTCTGTCCTGGGACTAGATTGCCACTCAATTGCAATTTACCCAAGCCATCATAATGCAGGAATTCAATAACTTAATGAATAAGGAGAATCTGATCAGGACAGCTAAGAAGCCAAAGAAGGCCCCAGAGTCCCAGATCACCAAGGCATACCCAAAAATGCTTGATATCTTGCAGAAGGACCCAAGATTTCCCTGACCCAGGTCCAGAAGCAACTTGCACACCATGGCATTTGGCTGTTTGAGCGCATGGTGCAGCTCTGGATGTATGGAAAGGTGGCTTTAGTCCGGGTACTTACCAATGTTGCCGGAAACTAATGAGATGGTGCTGAGGATTCCCCATATGATCAGGCCATTGAATCCACCCTGGTCCAATGCTTGAAAAGTCTATCAGATAAAATCATGTTCATCTCCTACTATAAGCTATCCATAGCTTTTGACAATTTTGGCAAGCAAGGAAGAGCCGCCAACCAAAAAGGGAGGAAGAAGGTCAAGAAGGGAACTTTCATTGGTGCATTTCTGGCTGTTTTGACCAAGGGTTTTGTCTATTATTGGACAAACCCAGATTTCACCAATGGCTACAAGTATAGCCACATCCTTGGTGGATTACTCAACTCCTGGGATGGCTCTAATTCCAAGCACCAGCTTTTCTTGAGCCACTAGATGGAGGGTAGCTCCACCGCCCTTGAGGCCATCCAGTAACACGGGCACCAGGCCTCAGTCTACCCCCCTCCCCGGCCATGTAGACATCCATCTGGGTGATGTTGTCTTTGTCAACATTGGAGACACAGTAGGGAGCCCTGCCCTCAGGCTTTCAACAACCTCTATCTTGGGGTCCTTGACCACAATTCTCTCTTTGGTCATCAAATGGTGGCTGACTTGTTTGCGCAAATGGTTTTCCATGTGAACATGGGCAACCAATCACGTAGGAATAAGCGCCTCCTACCTCATGCCACTGCCACCTACCAGCCCATCCAGCCAATGATGGACAAGGAATACAACAAGCGTTATATGGTGGCCATCACAGTTAATACTCCTGTCTCTACCCCCGCATTACCACCCCACCCACCCAATCCCAGACCTCACAGGTCACCACCACCTCAATGCCTTCCTTCCCACAATATTCTGCCTACTAGGCATCACTCTTCCCCACCCCCAATAAACTCCCTGTTGTCAAACATTTTCTATTTATATTATCTTTATTTTGAATTTTAGCTGTTCATTTTCTCTTTGTTTATAGTTGGTTTTATTCTTTATGTTCAGTTTATTTCTATAAAATCATATATTTACTATGCCATGTATCTAGATCCAGAATACAGTTATTTTTAGCACTCAAAAACAGCCCCTTGTGAAAATATTAAAAACAATTTGGTGATCAGCTAAATTTGAATTAGAAAATTATAGGTTCATTGTGTTTAGATAAAGTTATTGCTGATCCAAATTCAAAACCTTAATGATAAAATTTAAGCCAATCAGGAGCCAAGTGATAAAGTAATTGCTGTGACATAAAGGGACATTCAACAATTTTTTCATGCATGTGCACTAATTAATCTGATTGGCTGGGTGTTTTGCCATTGTGTGCCATTGACGCTGTGGCAATTTGTTGATGGACTAGTGCCCAATCTGCTGCTGGGTTAACACTAGTCCATCAACAACTTGCCACAGCGGCAATGTTGCACAATGTCAAAAAAACTAGCCAATCAGATTAATTAGTGCACATGCATCAAAAAATTATTGAATGACCCTTTATGTCACAGCAATCAATTTATCACTTGGCTCCTGATTGGCTTAAAATTTATCATTAAGGGTTTAAATTTGGATCAGTAACAACTTTATCTAAAAACAATTAACCTATAGTTTTCTAATTCAAATTTAGTTGATCAACAAATTGTTGTTAATATTTTCACAAGGGGCTGTGTAAAGTGCCAAAAATAATATGGCTTTAAAGAATCAATGCCAACACAAAGCAAAAAACACATATTGAGATGAGTGTAAAACATATACACAATGGGTAAAGAGATGGAATAATATAGCAAATGGGAAAACAAAAAGGAATAAACAAAGAGGCAATAGTATAATAATAATACAGATTTTATTAGGGTGAAAGCTATAAAAATATGTGAAAAGGTTAGTAAAAAATCAATGAGAGAATTGAAGAAGCTTCTTAAAGACCTTGACTATGCAATTGTAGAGATCAAAGAAATTGACCGCAAGGTCAAAGCAAGAGTGAAGTCTGCTGTCCTTGAAGGGGACAAAATAGACAAGGTGTCTGCAAAGGCCCCAATGACCAAAATACCAGACACCCCTGAGAAGACAATTGAGAGCCTACTCAACATTCAGAAGACGGTGGTTGAGGGCCTGCAATTTAAGGCATATAATATTTATGCGCTGTCCGTCTGGGTTGACAAACCCAAGATGTATGCACATCTCAAGACAGCAAAGTGCGCCAGGAAAAAAGATACTGAATTGCCAGCGCAATTGCTTGCGCCAAGAATAGCTAAGCCTACTGAAGCTGCCGGCAAGGAGAAAACACAAGAAGGTAACCTAAAAAAATTAATAAAAATTCAAAATTCTTGCCTATTTTTTAGAAAACATAGACAGCAAAATCTGCCAGGTCCTGGCCCCCTTTATCCCTGCCATGTTCTACGCCAACTATGCCAATCATGTGACAAGGCAGCTGTTTCTTCCCCCTGTCTTGCGGGAGCTGGAGGACCTCATCTACATGTATTTTCTGATATCCTGGGAGGCATTAGCTGGGCTGAAACATGGCAAGGGGGCATCTGAGTGGGAAGTTACTGTCTACAAGGATGCCTAACTGGTCTGCCTGGACCCGGTATCCCTCAGTGGAGTTTACTGTGTAAACTCTATTGAGCTTGTTTGGGACATCCTGGCAATACTCCTATTCAAGAACTCACTGGAGATGGGCCGGGCCCATGCAGCTGCTTGCTTCTGCTTCCCGGTGAAGCACACGCTCTCTTACCTGCTGGAGAACTTTGGGCGTGTGGTGGGAAAATTGGCTGTTGCAGATGCAACAGCCGTCAAGAAGACCAAAATTCTTCTTGCTGACTTCAGGTTGTCCTGGAGCGCTGACAAGACGGGGGTCCCTGCAGCCATAGAGCTGACCTTTGTGAAGAGAAAATATGAGAAGAAGATCAGCACAGTATATAACAAACTTTGCAAGTTTACTGAAGCCTTTGCTGGGCAAAGGCTTCACCTTGTGGTTTACCTGTGATATCTTTTCTTCTTTGGGATGGGTGCAAACATCAAGGACCTGGACGGGGCCCTTCTTGGGATCAATGAGACCAGGCTCTCCCTGAATGGGAAGAAGGTCCCCCAGGATACAAATCAGTGGATCACATTATCCAGGACACCCTGGTCCTGGCTGGTGTTTACAAGTTTGTGGCCCCTCCTGAAAAGCTGCTGCTTTACTCCCACCTGACCCTACTGCCTTTCACCAGCAGGCAGGAGTATTTCAATTAGGGTGTATCCACTGTCTACGGTGTGGTGGAGGAGGTTGTGCGCCACCTCCATTGCCAGGTGGGTACATACCAAAGAACCCATCACAGACGCCCTTAAAACTCTCTTTTCCAATAAATATCTTTAAACTTTAGATTATTTTTATTATAAATAATTTTTCTAACTCTTATTTTAGCAAACAAGTTTTGAAAAATAAATCCCAGAGAAGGTTTTCATAAAAGCATAATAATATATGTTAATAAAATATACTTCTAATTTGTACATTTTACATTTAATTTTTTAATTCCATTTTTATATTTATTTGATAAGAGTGATATAAATATATTCATGTAATCCATTATCAAGTGTTTGGGATAGCCTCAGATGCCATAATAAAATAATTAATATAAAATAAATAAATCACAAACCTTCATTGATGGTCCCGCTGAATGTGATTATGGGCTTAGAAGCTTCTAAATATAAAATTATAATTAATAAATCCTAAATAGTAAATTAGAGAATATAAAAAAGTTGGACACACTAAGCCTTTAATTGATTGGCTGTTTGGAAAGGCACACGGGGATAAATAAATCAGCATGGCCATAGAATTTGGCCACAGTCTCAGCTGGGAGGATACCGGGGACCTACTTGATGGGGAACAAGTTCCCAATCTGGTGGGCCAAGGCTCCTAAGTTGAGTCCTGCAATAACCAAACAAACAGGAAAAGTAACCATGGCTAGGTGTCCAAAGTGACCTAAGAAGGCAAAAAAACCCATCATGGAGCTGAACCTACCCAGCAGGTAATAACCTACCAAGTAGGACAACAGGTAAAAGGAGGCATTTGGCCTCACCAGGGAAGGTTCAGCTGGTGGAGGTAAAGTTATAGACCGGCCATAGTGTAATTTTCTCCCCAAGTAAACAGAGGGATATTTAAACCAGCCGTTTGCCAGGGACTCCTTCTGGTGAGAGTCATCTGGAGAGGAATTGTGCCAATCTGTGGTGGGGTGGGATTATCAAGGGTCAGCACTACAGGAAGACAAAAAACTAGAAACCAGAACAGGAATAGGATTCCTTTCATGGTCTCAAAAATAAGGAGGGTGCAAAAGAAGTGGTGTGTACAAAATTAGATTGGAAATAAAAGCTTTATTGTTGGAACAAGTAATAATGATAAGGATTGCTCACTTAAATACCCCAGAATAGAGGGTGGAAAATTTTAAAGGTTCAATGTTAAGAGGGGGATTTGACATGAAGTCTTACTGAAATTAAGGCTAATAGATTACCTGTACCATTTGATGCTCTACCTGTTGCTTAATAATATTACTTATTAATATTAGAAACCAGAGGTAACAAGGGAAAGCCACAAGAACTGCCATAATTAAGAGGTGGCTATAGTGGAAATGA